>JAJEKB010000626.1:0-108662 GCA_022393335.1 Macrotrachela quadricornifera | reverse complement strand
TTAACAACATGAGCATAACGTGACCGGCACGTAATTGAGAAAAAAAAAGAAAAACAAACGAGATGAGAGAAAGACATAAAGAAAAATATCTCAGACAATTTGAGATGGTTGTTTTGTAGATGAAGATGAAGATAGAAGATGTGGTCCAGCCACCGGCAACGTCGAATTAGATGATGATGAAGTTAATGTCGATGATGATGATGATTCAATTAGAAGAGAAGGCGCTGGTGGTGGTACAGGTGAAGGAGATAATTCTTCAGCTATTGTACCTGAACCAAGACGATATTCTTTTCCACGCCATTTTATCGTCGACGAACCCGTAAACGCTTTAAAATAGATGTAAAACGATGAGAATTCGCGAACAAGCCATGCTATAGCAAATTCAAATTTTGAGAAAGGAAGTGGACCACCCTAGAATAAAAAGAAATAAAAGATATTCATAAAGATTATGTTCATCTTATATATATATTTTTTTTTAAATTCTAAACATACCTGTGTTATTCTAAGCATAAGATAATCAAGGATGAACCATATTAAAATATGACAAGCAGCAACAACAAGAGCATTCCATTCAAATAAATAATTTGTAACAACACCAGCTAATACAGCTGATGAAAAACACTCTTGTAATGGTTCTAAATAACCAATTGGAGTTAAACGCATTCTCAACTTACACCATCGAATCATTCGATCTGCCCATGATGATACAGAATATTCGCCTGAATTTTGTTGTGCCGGTGCTGGTGCAACACATATTTTCCAACCTTGCTTAAGTACTTCATGTGCTATATAATAATCTTCAGCTATATATTGACCAAAACTACGTAAACCACCCACGCGATCAATACATTCTTTACGTACTAAACATGACATTCCAGTAACACAATTCAAACCAAGTAAATTGATTGTCATATACATTCGAGCATGTTGTGTACCGAAATAAACCTTAAATAAAAAAAACAACATGAATTTTATGAAAAAAAATATATTATTATTTAAATTGATAAATTAATCTTCTTTTATTCATTTAAAACTCAATTTATATTATTTTCATTTAAAAGAAAACACGAAATGTACATATTTGTCATATGATTATAAAACAACTTTTTCTTTTCTATTTCTATTTGTTCTTGAGTACTTTTAGACAAAAGTTTTATGATGATATTGTTATTCTCAAATAAATAGTGACAAAATTTAATTTCTTTTTTTTTTTTATCTATTAAACCAACCTTTTCAACAGATGCAGCAAAACCTTTTCTATCACAAGTAAATGGCATTTGATGAACAAGACCAATCCTATCTGTCATACATGCGGCCATATCAAATAATGTATGCTCATGCATCATCAAACTACTATCTGATATTAATATGTAAGGATATTGAGCTTTTTCATAAGCAGGTAACATATTAAGTATTTTAAGATTTTTAATTTCCATTGTTTCATTTTTTAATGATTTATCACCGGTTGAAAATTTTTGTGAACCTATACAAAAAAAAGATAATAAACCTTTTTTAAAAACAAAAAAAAAAGTAAATTCTTTTCTTTTGTTTCATCATTGTCTCTACGTTCTCTTTCTATACGATGAATTATCGATCTATAAGCTTCATGCATATAATTATTCAATGTCAAAGTTAGGAAAAAAACTCATTTTATCCTACAATATACAAGTAGATGTAGTAAAGAAAATTGTTTTCGTTGTATTTGTGAATTCTTAATAGATATTATCAATGGAATTTTATTATATTCTTCTTCTTCTTCTTCTTCTTCATTAATCTCTTTCTCTTGTTCGAGTATTTCTAATAAATTTTCTCCTATGAATTAAATTTGTTTTTTTTAAACAATATTAATTCAAAAAAGATTTGATTTCTTTTTTTTTTAATTATATTTACCAATAAATAATTGTGATTCAACATGTGGATGTTGTTCTCGAAGTCTTTTGATCATATCAACTAATTCTTTATCGTACTCTTGTACACAAAAGAGTATTTCATACTATAAAATAAAAATAAAAATAAAAATAAAATTTTTATTTAATATATGATAAACATACACGAGGATAATGAAGATTGAAAAATGTTTTTAAATTTTCATATAAATTTGAATCGATTCCTGTTAATGGTTTAATTATTGAAACGCCTGGTAATTCTTTGAAATTATTATGTGAAGATTTTCGATGAAATTTATATAAACTAAATAATAAAAATGGCAAAAATAAATCATTTATTATTTCATAGGAAAATATTTTTCTATTTATTGAATTCTACTTTTGTTTTTATCAATAGCAACAACAACAATAATAATAATAATAATAATCATCGATCATCTTGTCTAAACAGCAGGTGTGCCTGTTGTGTAGAGAATTTAAAGTAGTTGTCACTGACATCATCAAGCAATCTATTTTGTTGATTTTAACAATTCAGTTATAATACTGTTTTTTATTTTATTTCTGTGCTGTAAAGAAATAACAAAAAATACTAAATAATATTTTTTTTTACTTTATTCTAAGCCTTTTCATTATTTTCTAAAATACAATACTAAAATAATGATATGATGTGTATTAAAGTAGTGCGCATTTATTAAAAACATACATATCTATATTGTATACTTCAATTAATTCATCAACGTTTTTGTTGGCTTGACTGATTTCTCGACCTGATTTTCTCATATTGGTAAATATCCCATGAGAAAAGAAAATATGTCAAGATGAGGTCAAGTTTATCATCATAGATTATATGATAATCTTGACTTGTCTAGTGTTCTAATAAGTCATCAATTCATTCATGTAAACCAAGAGATATACAATAGGAAAGGAAAAGAAATTATTCACTTAATGCAAAACGGAAGCGGTCAACAATTCATGATCGATACAAAGAATATTTATTCTATTTTCTACTTTTTTACCTGAACTGATGACAGAAAAAAAAGAAAAGAGCGTCGTCATTTACCTATTACACAGAAGAAATTTACAATTAAGACACTATCTTACATCGAGAACACCGGCAATATATTTCTATTTATACATTAGAATAATTAGGGTAAATTATCAAAAAAAAATAAATAGAATAGAATAAAACTAAAATCTATCGAATTAAATCAAACTTTTATGGAAAATAAAAATAAAACCTTACCCATAGCTTATTCCGCTAAGATGAAAAAGCCATATTATAGTTATAGCTAATATAACCAAAATAACGCTTATTACAAGAGCAACTGTGTACACAATATGAAGGAAGAACATGACCAACAGTAATTGTAGCAGATGGCACCCGACTATACTTTGTCATCGACACTTCTTTCTTTCGCCTTTCTATTTGCCGTTGTTTTTACGAATATGGAGGCGTAGAAGAAGAATAAGAGAAAAAGAGATGATACACACGAAAGAATGAATTGAATGAATGTATGAATGACGAAGTGATTATGAAGAAGAAGAGAGACAGAGAGAAAGAGAGAGAGAACAAAACTGAGCAAAGAATAGAGAGCAAAAACAGGGAGTGGCGATTTCTTAATAATCAACAGAAAGAAACGAGAGAAGAAAAATAAAGGAAGAGGAAAGAAGAAAAAGACCTATACACCACCTTCGCAGCAATTGAATAGAGTAAAAAAAATATAGGAAAGAGAAGAAATTAGCCATGACAACTCTGTTTCACTCTGTATTTCAATTGCTACTATGAGCAAAGTTCAAAACCATCTATTTCTCAGATGTTATTGTTACCAACAAACAGAAGAAAACATTAATAACTATACATAAGCACAATTTCAAGTATAGTCTCAAGATTCTTATAAAAATATGTTGCAGATATATATTCCGAGCCAATCAATTGCGATATATGTTATTCTTCCTTAAAAACGAAAAAAGTCAGATTTATTTGAGACAATCCTCTTTATTCAGTATTGAAATCTATATATATCATGGAATTTTTTTATTATTGACATTAATAAAAATATGATTATATGTATAGTAATTCTACAATAAAACATCTTATAGAAAATTGTTTTAATAAAAATTTTAAGAGCCTTTTAATTTAATAATTTAGTTGATCAATTATAATCATCATCGCTTTTTATTCGATCAGATTGAATAAAAAACGAAAAAAATAGTTACCGACTGTTCACTTATCTAAAAGCTCAATATTTAATGAAGCATAACGATGAATTTTAACAATAGTTCTATCTTCATAATAAGGTTGAATAGGTCAACCTGACATTTATATCACAATCTCTCTCAAATGTTTTCTTTCAATGATACATTCTGATATGTGTAATTATCTAATAGTATACAGCAAAGCTTTGAATATCATCGTCATAAATGTCTCTTACTACATATAATTATATTATTTACATTATAACAAAAGTGTACATGAGTACGTGATATTAGAGGAAGTGATTACCTTACTTTTTTATCTTTTCTTTTACTTGTCTATTTGTAATTTTCTTTCATATGTACGCTTCTTTTTCTTTTACTCTACTATTTCTTTTACAGTCACTATTCAATCAAAAGTAGACTAATGTCATGCTTGAATAAATTTTCATTATAATATATTCAATATATTCTTACCCGTAAACAAGACCAAGTAGATGGAATGTAGCAAGGAAAGCCCAACCACAAATCAATATATAACAAAATATGTGTAGCGTTACTTGAATAACGTCACTACTACTGCTGCCAACACCTAACATTGATTAGGAATAACTGATGGTCAAAATAGAGATGATAATGATGATAATAATAAATAATGAAAGCCACGGTAATAATAAAACTAACAATAATAATAGCAGCAGTGATAGAAAAGAAGGCAAAGTCTAAGTTTTATTTGTTTGTTCCCATTGCCTCCAACTAGTGGCTACAGAGAAGATGACGAACAAATACAAATAATATATATACGACAGATGAATCATCATGATACCATGATACTTTATCTTAGGTCTCACATTCCTTCTCATATCTTTGTTTCTTTTCAACGATAGAGGGAACTCTTGACTGGTCCATACAAACAAATAGAATAAGAGAATAAGAACGTCACTAAATTTTTATCATGTTTTATGAAAAAGGTGACAATATAGAAAGTGTAAAAAACAAGACATCTTTTTCTTATATTTATACCATTAAAATGATCTATTATTATTTCTATTCATAAAAAAAAAAAATTATATCATAAAATAAACAATTATTCAATATTTGTAATGATTTATGTCTATTAAAAATAAAAATATACTAGTTATCTAACCTCATCAATTTTGATTCATACAAAAAAAACAAATCGTATAAAAGAAAGAAAAAAAAATGTAAAAGGCACTTCTATTTGCTTTAAATAAATATAAAAATGTTTGTTAAAATTTCTATTTACTATTGTCTGATTAATCAATTACATATAAAAAGATTTTTGCTTGTGTAATATATATATATATATTTCATCAAATGACAGATCAATATTGTTAATTAAAGTTTTATATGAAAAATATATGAATAAATTTTTGATTTCTTTAATATTTCAGTATTTCTATCAAATAAAATTCATTTATCATCAAAATAATAAATGTATATTGAAATATTTCAAATGAATTTATTTTTTATTTAATAAAAAAAAAAAAAGATAATGATAAAACTTCATCAAAGAAATATAATATCAACATTAAGTGAATGTAAAAAAACAAATTTACTTCGTACACATGTTATTAATATACAAATATAATTGAAAGATATATAAGATTACATTTTTGTCTATATATTTTTTCACCCTGAAAATAAATCATACGTATTTTTTACATATAAAAACAAAGATATATTACAAAAAAAAGAAAGCGTGATTTGTGATTTTTGATATTGAATATCCATTTCAGTAGACTTTTTAGTTCCTTTTTTTTTGATTTAATTTCTAATACAAGTATCAATAAAATAAGATTGAAAATAAAAATAGATAATTTAATGCGCGAAAAATTAGTTTATTTTTTATTTATTTGTATATGATTGATTATTTAATTATTTTTTATTATTTTAATGTCTCGTACAGTTCAAGCTGGAGATATAGCTAAAAATATTCATTTATGGACAACAGAAAATACGAAATTTTCATTATTTACTGCGACAGAAAAATCACCTGTTCTACTTGCTTTTTTTCCATGTGCTTTTACAAAACATGAAAATAAAGTAAGAAATAATAAATATGATTAATTATTTTTATTTTTCTTGAGATATTAAATTCTATAAATGATAAATATAATAAATTATTCAAAGATTTAAATGTTCGTATTGTTGGTATTAGTACCGATACTCATTGGACATTAGATGCATATAAAAATCAAAAAAATATTAAATTTGAAATGGCTTCTGATTTTAATAAAGATGCAGCTAAAGCTTATGGAATACTCATTGATAAATATTCATCATATGGTTATAATGGTGTTGCTAAAGAAGCATGTTTTCTTATTGCATTTGATAAGTAAAATTATTAATTAATATTAGTTTTAAAGAAAGATAAAAGAAAATAGATTATTAATTTTCTAGAAAAGAGAATAAAAACTTTATTGAATATATGAAAGTATTGAATGATACAAATGGTGAATTTGATTCGGATAAAGTGGCTAATCTTATTATGAAAAAATGGGGAAAAAGATAATTATGATAAAAAGTGTGGGTGAAAAGAAATCATATAAAAATTAATTAATTATTTATTTTTATACTTATGAGTGAATTGTAACTTTTTAGTACGATTGAGATTTTAGCTGTATTTGGCTAATAACTTTTGTTCTGTTAAATCGATTTAGACGATTTTTTACATGTTGTTACCCTCTAATTGTCCCACATCTACACCAAATCTCAACTCTCGAGTTTCATAATACATAATTTAATTGAATTTTGTTCTTTCCTTTTCTTTTCGTTCAACATTCACATTATTTTATAGATACTTGTATATTTTTGTGTAAATTTATGCAAACTTAGTTCTAACTCTCGCCGTGAAAGAACTAGCGGCTCCCATAATATATGGAAAGAGATAGAACTGTTGTAGTAACAAACTGACGAAAAAAAGTTCTCTCTGAAAAAGGATAACAGAACTTTCGAAAAAAGCGCTCATATACTCACTTTGTAGAGTTAGATTTTTAGAATCGTCTTCGTTATCAAATTTATACAATAGATGTGAGACGAAAAGTTCTATATGTAGTAATAATTTCAGCTCTCAATTATATACCATTCAGGAGAAATTCACAGCGTACTGAAAAATGTATATATATATATATATTTCCGGTCGAATCGATCCAAAAACATTCTTTTCAATCAAAAATCAACTGAGTCTGAAGATATTTTTAATATAACTTTTGATGGATGACTTTTGACATCATATTCAAGTTGAGGAACATCGGCTTGATATTCTATGAGATTTTCATCCAATCATTTTGAGTTCCAAATGTTGAGAAGTGAAAACTTGATTTTTATTGGAACTGACAGAATACTATTTTATGCAAATATTCGTCGTCTGTCAATCTCACCGAGTCCATTTCACATCAACTAGTGAACAAAGAAAACAGCTCGAACTGAGATATTTTCTCACATGAACTCTAACAAGAATCTGTCAAAAATCGGCGATTTATCGGATGATAATCGTTTCGATTAATCGACGATTTTTCAACGATTTTCATGACATGGGACATCTTCTCATAAAGAGATACATTGAGAAATATTTGTAAAATTAACGTGTATTTTTGTTTATTCAAAAATATATGGAAATAAAATAATCTGTGAATCAGATAATCAGTCAATAAGATAAATGAATGAATTAATGCATTATTATTGATATCCTATTTTGGCACTTTCCTTTCTCATTTTAATATCACTACAAGAAAAGGAATTGAGAAATAAAGAAAACTTACTTTTTTCATTTTCCAGAAAAACATCATCATCAATTATATGAGTAATACTTCATCAGTATTTTTATTATTGTTAAAGGTAAGCTATCATAATAATATTTTATTTTTGTTTTTGTTTATTTGACAAAAGTTTCACATGATAAATATCGAAAAAAAATGAATTGTTTCTCTATCAAATGATTACTTATATAATGATTATAGTTTTGTAACGCGTCCTTTTTTTATTTCTCTACCATTAGTTGGGGGTATACTCAAATTCCTAAAAATTCCAATATCTGTCTTTATATGAGAAAGAAGTTTCCGACTTTTTACATAAGCCTAAAGAATATTTCCTGGAAATTTTTTTACTTATGCGCTGTTAATTTTCGACAATTCCTGAAAATGTCTGTGTTTTGATTGTAGATGACTTTGAATAGTATTACGGTACTTAAAGTATTTTTTGAAACTTGCATTTTGGAAATATATCCACGGTGCATCATTTTCTTTTAATCATATTTTATGAATAAAAATTTTATTTATTTATTTATTTTTTCTGAATGAATTTTAGTACTCCCAAGCCTAATTTAGACATTGTACAATGATATATATTTTTATCATACGATTTTTTCCGTCATCAAATCAATATTATTGCCCGGATTATATTATTTTTTATTGGGTTCGATAATGAAATGATTCAGACAAATTTTATATATTTATTTCAAACAAGTGTTACAAAAAATTCGCTTTACACAATATTCATTGCAAACGGGTTCGAAACACTTATAACACTTGTTTAGAGTCTTCCTGCTTTTAGTACGTTCACAAATCAAACATCGTTTTCGGGTTTCGATCCGTGGCGGTTTCATTTAATTCTTGTAATTTTTACTTTATCTTAAAATAACTCATAATAGCTAACGCATTTTGAACATCTTTGTGCAAAAACTTTGAAGTGTGCGAACGAACACCAAGAAGATGAGCGATTAAATCTGTTCCTAATTCTTCAAGAAATAAGCGACGTTGGTATCTTTTATTTTTGTTTCAATCCAGATTCTTTTCTTTCCATATGATCAGAGCATTTAGAGCAGCAATATATATATATATATATATATATATATATATCATATTATAAAAGACAAAGAGATCATCGTCTTGTGCCTCTTCTTACGGAATATTTATGACACATCTGAACAACAGTATTCACAGCATCCTTAGTTTTATTATATTCTAAGATAATGTGTGGCTTTCTATTAGTCGAGTCCAGCTTGTAGCTGTGATGTTTTGGAAAGAGCAGCAAAACAGCTTTATTTATCTTTGGAACATATGATACTACTGTTAGATTATCATTGAAAGAAAACATTGCAGAGCCAACTGAATGATTTTATTTGAGAGAAACTCTATCGGAATTTCAAGCTTGTTCTACATAATGTACCTATCAAAATTATTTTCTGAACTTCCAGTTGTTTCGCTAGTGGAATACTAGTAAAAAAATTATCCATTATCACGTTTCTATTATATAGCATGCAATCATGGATCATAAGATGAATACAATGATACAATATATGTACTATAAATGAAGAAATAGTGGAAAGAAACATTTAGGATTGTTTATACATCATGTTGTCATTAAACATGAAATGAACTCAACGAATATCAAAGAAATGAAGAAATGGTTGAAAAGAAGTAAATGGAACTGTTGATATGTCACGAAGTCATTGATTATGTGATGGACTAAATGTATACTGAAACCAATTAAATAGTCGCAAATAAGCAGATAGAATTCTTCATATGTAACATGATCATCGGTCATCGAACAAATTTAATGTACATGATAAGAGGTTCTAGATAGTTGAAAAGAGTCAAAGATAATTGTTCTGATGTTCTATGAGGATTGATCACGATAAAAACTTCATATACGTTAATAGAAGGTAGCAAATAGTTGTATAAGATCATATATAGTTGTTTATATGTCATTTGATCATCAATAATGAGTTCACAGATGAGGGTAAAGGACAAAGCGACACTTAAGGCAGCGTATCAGCTGAGAGTGAGGACAAACACTTCTCAATTATGACTATTTTAGATGTAATTAACGTATTCTACATAGTATCAATAAATGAATTGAAAGACAATCCGTTGCTTAAATATATTCAATAGATCCTAGCAACCATCTTACTGCTGTCATGAAATCAAGCATATAGAGTCGGCCGCCAAGTTGTTTTTTAATCGTTTTCAACACCTAAGAGACCCATAGAAAGCATAACATCCAAAAACATTTGAGTGCAACAGTAAAGTTCTTCCAATCGTAGAATCCAGAACCATGAAAGTATGATTAATCCAAAGATATCTTCTTTTATTTTTGTAAAGTTTTTTTTCAGAAATGGAACGATATTGTATTATAAGACTTTATGATTAATTTAATAAAATAAAAACTAAGCAATAGGATTCGATACTGATACGTGACTATATTTTGTTTTTATTTTTCTGAATGAATATCGTTCCTCTATTGACATATGCCACAACGATTACATCGCTTAATAATAAATAGTCAGAAGAAAAATGAATATTCGTCTGTGAAAATACTTGACTATATATCAATTTTATGACTTTTCATTCAACAAAGTGAACATTTTTTTTCGCCAATGAGAAAAATGATTATGAATAAAGAGTGCAGAAGTAAACATATATAATATCACGCAATGAGTTACAATCGTATTTAAAAATGACTCAAAATAATGTTAATCTTCTTGACCTTCCAAATGAAATATTATTTTTTATTTTGAAGAAACTTGACAATGTGGATGTTCTTTATTCTTTACTGGGTATTAACAATCCACGACTTGACACTATAGCACAAGAACAAATTTTCATTAATATTCTTAACTTTGTTTCCATATCAAAATTAACTAATGAAATCTCTTCAATGTCTAGTACAATACTAAACCGATTCTGTGTCGATATATTACCAAGAATTCATAAAAATGTAAAATCACTCATTGTTGAATCCATTTATCTAGAATCTATTCTTCGTGCTGGTTATTATCCTAATCTTACTGAGCTTAAACTTTTTAATTTCAACAAAGTAATGTTCTTACGTTATTTCATAGGTAAGATATTCATGTATAGTAGTTGATTTGTTATTAGATTAATAGACAAAAATATTGAGATACTTACATTTTATAATATCTATTTATGTTGTTTAGATGATTGTCTCTTTGAAAATATCTGTAAACAACAAATTACGGATCTTGTTCTTATAATTAATGAAAATGATATTGAAATCACACTGGCACAATATACGGAGAATGTTTATGCAGTCATCTTTGCCTTCTTTGAAAATTTAAAACATTTAACGATTATAAACTCTTCAAGCAGCAATTATCCACTATCCTTGTTATATTCTTTAACATCAATGACATTTTCGTCGTCAACACTTACTGAATTATGTGTTGATGTGCTTACTATTAATGATGTTTATGTTTTGCTTGATGGACGTCTTAAACAATTAACTAAGTTTATCGTTCAAGTTGATGTAATTACGAATCAGATATTAATATCTCACAACACGGTGAGTTTGTACTCTTTTTTATTATCATTTTCTAATCAGCATTTAATATTGAAATGAAAATGGACGATAATCGTTGGAACATCACAAATCAAGAGATAGGGATAACAAATTCATACATAAAATTTTATGCAGTTCTTGCAAATGTTGTGTACAAACATCAGTACTTTACACTATAACCAAAACATGTTGGTTACCGAAAAATAAAAATAGACATATGCAAGAAAAAGTGTTTTCCTTGCCAACGAGCTACACATTCTTAATAATAATGAAAACTATTGTCCTGTAAGTTCTCTTCTCTTTTCATCCATCCAAACGATCACAGCTCATGAACTCTAACTTCTGGTTGCAGACTTTTATATTGATCTCGTTGGCTTTGCTAATTGAATATTTAAATGACATTTTCCACTTGAAAATTAAATTAATCCGAAGTACAATAAGTAGTGAGATTTCAGCATTCGTAAATGTTATCTTTTAATTTTGGTTATGAGAAAATAATTGAAGATAGGTTGCTTATAATTGTTTTTATATTATTAAGGAATTTTCATAATTAATCACTTCTAATTTGAAAAATACTCAAACATTTTTGTGATTAAATGACTTAATGGATAATATTTTGTTTTATATCGTATGAGCTATCTTGTACATACTTATGTATGTTAAGAGAAATTAAATATATAATTTGCTCCATATTAAACTCTTTAGTTAATCGAGCTTTTCTTTAAGTAAATTCGAATTTTTCTGTTGAAGTATGTATAGTTATTTAAAACAGCTGTTAATTTTCTTTACGTATAATTTTGGAATGTCTATATTATGAATATTATCGTATGCTTTGAAACTTGCTAAGTAAATTCATTTACGTATTATGTTTGATGACTTTGTTAAATTATTCATTGGTTCCTATGTGCCACAGTTGAGCAAGTACAAAGTAATCAATTTTAAAGAACATATTTTATAGTTTGAAGAAGATGTTTAAAATGAAAATTTTAAAAATGAGTAATAATTATTGATTTATGGTTAATATGAATTCATTAGCTGGATTTACAAAGATAAATTTCTATTTTTTAGAATTATCTACCTAATTTAAAATGGTTTTCATTAACATGTTATCATAGAATTAATGATTATGACACTCTAGTTGTACCGCTTCTTCGTCGTATGCCATATCTCGAACAATTAAGTTTATATCTTCATATAATAGATGGATTCGATTTCATCTCTGGTATTCATCTTAATAATGAAATTCTTATTCATATGCAACAACTTCAAAAATTCACATTTTATTTGACTTCTGAAAATGTCGTTAGTGATCCAATTGTTGGTATATCTAATTCAGATATTGAAAAAACTTTCATAAATACAAATCGTCAACAAGTGTGTTGTATGGTAGATTATTTATGTAGTTCCAAAATGATATGTCGCGTTTTTTCACTTCCATTTAAATTTTATCGTTTAGAACATATCACAAATAATATTCCAAATGTTGTATTTATTACTGTTACTTATTTAAAATTAAACGACATAAAACCATTCAAATATGAATTTTTCGTTCGACTTGCTCGAGCTTTTCCATTTGTGAAAAATTTATCAATTTGGAATATGAGGTTACCATTTAAGCTTGGTGAATCTCATCTTTATAACAAAGACTGGTGCTCAATTATTGAATATTCACATCTTATTTCACTTGATATCGAATGTGTAAATACGTATTATGTCGAATATTTTCTCAATGAAACAAAAACACTGATACCTTGTTTAAGTGAATTAAAGATCAGTTATTGGGATTTGAAAGAGGTGACAAAAAACTTTACAAGAGACGAAACACGACGTAATTGTTCTAAAGTGCAACGATTAATGATTGAAGGTTCGACAGTTTATCCGAAAGATGTCTATTGTTATTTTCCTTTATTGTCAGGTTAATTTTGTGTAAAATATTATCTATATAAAACTTAACATAAATTGTAAATTGTTTTTCTAGCAAAATCATGCGTGATTCGATGTTTTAGATACTCGAAAATGTTTGTGTTGCATTACAATCAAAAAATAATATTTTGTCATAGCCAGATAGTAGTTTTTAGATTTTTTTTTTAATTTTACAAAATATTTTGCAATCATTGTGATTAAGAGTAGTCCCCATTGCTACCTGATTTTCGAGATTTTTTTCATATATTGTAGAGCTCGTCGAGTTACATATAACCTGAAATTTTTTCGTTTCTTTGACTTACAGTTACTGACAAGGGAACCCTCCGAGATGTAAAAAAGCTTTCGAGCCCAAATTCTGTTCATAGGTAGGGAATATATAGACTAGAAAAAAGCTAAGAGGATATGGGCCCAAGTTGAGATTTGGCTGAGATATCGGCTTTTTACTATAATTTCCTTATGAGGCTCCATTTTTTCAATAAAATCAAAGTTTGGAGTTTTGACATGAAAATTTTGCCCATATCGATGCCTCAACTAGAGTAGCCCATCCACAAAGTTTCAGAATTCTTGAACTAAGAATTCTCGAGATATAACCTTGTCAAAATATTCATGCGTGCAACAATATTCTTAAAATAATGTTTATGCTTACAGACTCACATCTCGAGAATTCTTAGTTCAAGAATTCTAAAACTTTGTGAATGAGCTACTCTAGTTGAGGCCTTGATATGGGTAAAGTTTCATGACAAAATTCCAAACTTTGATTTTATTGTGAAAATGGGGTCTTATAGGAAAATTATAGTAAAAGGACGATATCTCAGCTAAATATCAACTTGGGCTCATATCCTCTTAGCCTTTTTCTAGTCTATATATTTCCTATCTATGGACAAAATTTGGGCTCAAAAGCTTTTTAGCACCTCGGAAGGTTCCCTCGTTAGATACTTTTTCTAATTTTGTAGAGTTTGATTTGGTTAAATAAATAAAAAAATATTTTACTTAAATTTTCCTAGTGTGGCAATTGCCACCAATTGCCCCGCTGGTGGCCCGCCACTGAACTGAGTAAAATTCTGTGAGCACCTCTGAATGCATTGAGAACTGTTCCGACTATTCATTTTCGATGCAAAGCTAAAAAATGATTCAAGTTTTTTTAACAAATAAAAACAGTTATATCATTAAATTAAGCAGTCATTGGACTGTACAGCGCCTATTCCCATTAGTATCAAATAAAGTGTTGGAAAACTTTTGTCACATAACATAGACATAGAGTATGATAAAATGCACTACTCAGAAATTGTTTAGGTCCACTTTCTTTTTTTTTGGTCAGTCGTACCAAAAAGTTGCAATTTATTCATATATATTTTTATAATACAGTCCGATGAATTTATATATGTATGATAATATCTAATAACTTCAATTAAAAAGTAAAAATAGAGAAATGATAAAAGAAACAAGACTTGATTTATTCATAGCTGGTAAATCTAGAGTGCATAATGAGACTTCCATTACTAAACTATTCATCACATCTTTAAATAAGAATAGATAAAAGAAATACTGTGTTATCTTCAATATAACATGCAAATACCTTTAAAAATAGAAAATTTATATTATCTTTTCTACCAAATATATAAAAAAATGAGGCTCTAACATATTATCAATATGCATTTAAAAAAATCATTTATATTAAATACGAAAAATGCATTTGATTATAAAAACAACAATTTTAAATGTGATAATGGTTGACCGAAAAAATATCGACATCGAATAATGATTGATAAATGTTGAGAAAATTTTAACTGATGAATGGCATGCTTTATTATATAGATTAATGTTAGTATTCGTCAATTGTTTAACAAGAGTCTTATAGATTTTCGATAGTTATTACAAAATAGTATTAGTATCGTTAATATAAATTTTTATAATCAATTTTAAACTTACATTCCAATTTGCAAAAGTTCAGTGGACTTTCATCAGTTAGAGAACATCTAGATATGCGTTGTCAAAAGTTCGGTGGACTTTCGCCAATTGGCAAAAGTGCAGTGAATGTCCGCCAATGACAAAAGTCCGGTTGGCAAAAGTCTGATTGGCGAAGAGCAAGCAACCTCTAAAGCATAAGTACACACGGAGCAAATGCAAATGATAAACAATCTACATACTTCTTAATATATATAACATTGTTGTAATATCGTTCGCCTAGATTTTTTACGTGTCCAATATCCTACAGTTAATCTATATTAGCTGTTACTCATCATCATTACTATTGATTAAAAATCTAAACTAGTAGAATTATACGAAAAACATCAATGAATTATAAATGACTAATTAAAATTACCATGCACCGCAGATGTTACTATTTTATATTTCTTTCCAATTGAATATTTATTTTTCAACATTGTTTTAGCACATCAAAATAATTTGTTAAGATATTCATACATTACTCTCATTTATTAAACAAAAACAAAATTTTTGAAAAATATCTATTTAAAATTTCAATAAATGTGAATCACTCTACAGAGCTCTAATGCCAATACTCTTTATTCTATAATCTTGTTGATTCTTACAAACAATCTCATTGAGTTTGTCAAACATGACATTAAATGGAAAAGAATGTATAGAAGAATTGTACATCATATTTATTTTGAAAAAAAATACAATCTATAGCTGATAACACATTTAGATAAATATATCGAAGTTCTCATTAAAATTCAGTTGCTTTTTAAAGGCAACTACTTCTATACGAAATTTTATTGTCAACCAGTCGACATTAAAATTAAGAGTTAACCAACTTTGAAATTTTGAAGTTAAATAGTTTATTTTTAAATGTAGATATTTCAAATTGTATCATACTAAAAATAGTACTTTTATGGGATAGATAACTAACAGCATTGCGATATTCTTTACTTGCTTTAAATAGACTTTCATGAATAATAATACGTAATTTTTCTTTCTGATAGTGAATGGTTTACTGATCTCCAAATATAACAGCATTGAAGCATCTTTTTACACAAAAACTAAATACTGAGCCATATTTCTTTTCGTTAATTAGTACTTGTCATACTTCGTTGTACGTTTCAGTTGTTATCAAATCCGTGTTTTATTTAGAGGAGTGTGTGGGAACGAAGGAAACGTCGTCTCCCCTCCCGAAATTTGTGATCATCGCACTACGAGCGTATGACTTGCCCTCTTGAAACTTTTTTTTCGCCTTCTCGACTATTTATATGACTATTGGATGAGATTTAAAAACCACCTTGATATATTTCCTGAAACGTCTGTATATAGAGAAACTTGGGAGACGTATCTTATTGCGACATCACTAGAGAGAATTCGTTCTTACTATAGATCTATGGGATTTGGAAAGAATAGTGTGTTCCCCAATCGTTTGACACAACAAGCTCATCATACGAATCTAGATCTTTTCTTTTTCTTATGCAATCACAGACCTCAGAAAGATATATTTCGTTCCTCTTCTCTTTTTATTAAAGACTTTGTACACAAATATCTGTATCCACCATGATATATGTATTATGTGTGACGTCTTATTTCTTTTTCCTTGTCTTCTTCTTTCTTCTTTCCTCCTCATTATATTCTTCACTAATTGATGCGTTCAGGAAGAGTGATTCTATTATCTATATATTGATCTCTATACTTTGACTCTTGTATGTATATACAGATTTTTCTTCTTGTTAATCTCTTGTGAAAACAATAAACTTATTCAATTTCAAAAAAAGAAAAACTGCTTTTTTCGTCTGCTCAGAATGTCAGATTGTCCCTCCAGGAAAAACATCCTGAATAAAACACTGTATCGGATACTTTAATTGCTCGTTTCATGTTTAGTACAGTTAGATGGGCATCTAACTTCAAATACGATATTTTTTTTCATAATTATTAAATACTATGACAGTATTAAAATTATCACGAGAATCTTTGACTAATCCTCATTAATAATTTTCCACAAGTTGCATAGATGTTTATGGTGACTCTACGCTATAATAGCAAGAATACGGTAGCTCCATTCTTTTTTTTAAAAACTCTCCACAGTGCGGGAAATTTTCAACAAATTCCCATGTAACGGTAACAAGCTCGTTTTGAGATGCATCAATAGCAGATTCTCTTCTGTAATGGACATCCTTGATCAACTGCAACTAGTTATCATCAGTTATTGCATTACAACTTCAATTACCTATATTTAATAATGAACTAGTTGAGTTCAAAATTTCAAAGTCAACTAACTCTATCCTAGTTAACTCTTTAATGTTAATGCCGACTGGTTGACAGTAAAATTTCATATAGAACTATTTGCCTTTATGCAGGGCAACTGAATTCTAATGCCAACTTCGACAAATACGTATATGGATGATAAAGCGCATTTCTCGATTGTAAATTCTGATTGATTGTTGACATTTGAAATGATTAATTATTAAAATGAGATTTTGTAGTATTTTTTAATGATGTCTATTCAACCTGATTTACTGGAGAACCTCTCCAACTGATACCGTATGTTTTGGCACGATATTACTGGCAAAAATCACTTCTTTTTCGGTGAAACTACAAAAATAATCGATTTTGTTAAAGGTATTTGTTATCTTAGGAAGAACTCATTCGTTTAAACTAAAACCACTATAAGGTCTGTAAATAGAAAAATTTTCAATTGAAAATTCTTTATTTCAGTATGTTTCATGACATTCTGTGAGATAAGTTAAAGATTTAGTAAAGTGATCATAATTCGTCAAGAAGAGCCTAATAGGATGATCTCTTTTACAATTTTTTATCTACCCTAGAAGCCGTACCATGAGAAAAATATCAACCTCAAACAGAAGGTATCAGTTGGAGAGATATCATTGCTAGAAATAATCTCAATTAATCAAGATGTAATCATATTTATTCGAAAAAATCATTAATACAACTAATCATAAGTGTCAATAAGTCGGTTTTTATCCTTTCTGTTTATCAATTATGAAAACAATTCATTTTCATTATTTTTTTTTTCTTTAAATAAAAATACGGTTCAACGTATACTTAATTTTTTTTTAATAAAAAAAGAAAAAATATCAATTAAATACAAGAAATACGAGAATTTGGTTGAACAGTAAATATTTTTAAATTTTGTTTATCTAATTGATTGTTATTACTTTCTCGATGATTAATTATAGTTATATCTCGTGATATATCGTCTTGTTTTTTACATAAATTCATTAAAACTTGTTTTGATACTTGTCGAAATATTGATGATGACAAATAATTAACATAAAATATTGATATATAATTAAAATAATATATTAAACATGTTATTTGTAAAAAAAGATATTCTTGTGCTTGACGATATTCATTTTTATTTATTTTCTGTGTTAAATCATTATAAATATTTTGTATAAAAAATGGTATTGATGATATAATACAAATAATTATTTGTAAATATAATATTGATATTAATTGTTCATCAATACGTGCCATACGTGATAAAACATTTAATGGTAATGTACCTATACGACGATGACGTATATGATGAAGATTTTTTAATGTTAAACAACCAAATAAACTCATAAAAAACCATGGAAATATTCCATAACAACATAAATTAAAAAAATATACAATTATTTTTGACCAAATTAATGATGAATTTTGACATAAACATTTATCTAATGTTATTTGTATAGGTCTTGTATAGATTAATATTGGAATTGTTAATAACATCCAAAATATTGTTATAAATAAACATATTTGTCTTGCAACATAAATTGAATTTAAATGACGCCATTTTATTTGACGACATGTTGAAAAAAATCTATCAATTGAAGTAAAAACAAGACATGTTAAACTTATAAATGATGTACAATATGTAGAATATTGTTGAATTTTACACCAAACTATATTATTTATTATCCATTGAATATTATAACCTTCGGTTATTATTCGATCAAATAAACTAAATGATATATAAATTAAACTAGTTATAGATCCAAATAACATATATGTACAATATGAACTTAAACGAAGTGAATAATGACGAAATACTAAAATATTCCAAAATGCACCGATTATTCCAAAAATGAATATAAATAAACTACAATAAATATTTAATTGTTGAGATATATTATTAAGTACTTGTATTGTCACCATATTATAGATAAAAATTAATAAACTTTTCAGATGATGAAATATACTTTATTTAAAAGAAAAAATTGTTTAATTGAAATATTTTATAGTACTATATAAAGGAAAAGAGAATAGAAACTAATAAAGAATTGATATGAGAACAGATGAAGGTATGATTATGTTAAGCAGTTTTCTTCTTTTTTTTTTCCTCTCTCTCATTATGATCCATTAGTATTACTAAAAATATCAAATCATGAATTTCAAATCCTGGTTACAGATATAAAAAGATTATTTAGACTTTTAAAGTGTTTTCAAACTACTTTATTCTATTGAAGAAAAATAAAAAAATAATTTATTATGAAATATATTTCATTATAAAATTTAGAAAAATCTTTTTCAATTTTTAAATCTTTTTTTGAAAAATATCACCAATATTAGTTTCTTATTCTTTAGTATATAATCAACATCAATATTATATAATTTAAAATGACTATCTTCTTAATTTGCATGAAAAAAAAATCATATAAAAAGAAAATGTAATTACAGCATGCAATGAACTCTATGATCTCCAAATTTATTAATACTATTATGCAAAAAAAAATATCGACTATTATATGTGGATTTGTGAATTTTTTTCCAGTTCTGTTGTATCAATGATTTTATTTTAATTTAAGTTTTGGTCTTTATTTGGCATACATTTTTGAATATCTGTTTATTTAGTTTTTCAGAAGAAATAGAAGATTTATTTCGTTCTTTATTGTAAATATATGAATATATTGTTAAAAAAGTTGTTAGAAAAAAAAAGAAACCAGAATTACTTTATCTTTTAATAAACTATTCTTTTTTGAAATATTTAGATAAGAAACTACAATAAATAAAAGATAATATAAGTGTTATATATTGTATAGAAGATTTGAAAGTTATTCTTTTGCATTTTTATTCTTAATAATATTGTTTTTAAATACTTTTAACAAACTCTTTGATATGAATAGTTATATTTAGATTTAACAAAATATATTAACTATTAATTTTCATCTTAATAAATTTAAATCTACAATCTATTTAAGTAGATACAAACAATTGTTAATAATCTAATCGAGATGAAAAGAAATTAGTTAATTATTGGATTATATTATATTTAAATTTAAATATCGGAATATTCTTTTATAAGTTTGATTAAAAAGAAATCTGTTTACTAGCGCTATCTATCAAAGCTTGTATATCCATTGGTTTTTATGATTTATCCATTGTCAGTATTAATAACTGTTTTTTTTTTTACACTACATATACGTTATTCATTGAATGATGCATGTTTATTCTCAATGTTTATTTTGCCTATAAATATGTTCTACATAAAAAAAAAATTTTATTTTATTTTAGATTAAGTTTTCCCTTTTGTTATATTTTAATTGATTTTTTTTTCTTATAATGACATCTTCTCAAACACCGTTTGCCAATACAGGCAAACTTCAAGTATTACCTACACCTGTAAGTAAATTAAATCTATTTAAACTTAATATAATTATAATTTTTATTTCCAGACAACATTATTATTTACTCCATCAATAAATAATACTATGTCTATGAATAATATGGGAAATATAACACAAAATATTCGTCAAACAAATATACAAAATGGAACAATACTTCAACATTCAATGCCTAGTGGAATAATGACAGCACCAACTAGTATTGTTCGTGTTAATCAACCTCAAACAATTCAACAACACCAACATCAACAAATAACACAAAATCAAGGACAATATGTACCACAAACATTATGGACAAATAATATTTCACAATCAACACAACACCAACAACAACAACAATTTACATTACAAAAACAAATTCAACAATCATCTGTTCTTCAATATGCGACTGTTAAAAATGGTTTAAAAAAATTATATTTATTTAATAAATAAATTAGTTTTATTTATTCATTCATTTAGAACCTAATATAATGTCACAACAAACATCTGTAATACCAACTAAACTTATTACACAACCAGTTGTTCGTCAAACAGTAGCATCACAACAGACAACACAATATACAGAATCTCAAATAAATGATTTTGTATCAAAATGTCGAACATTTCTAACAACATTACTTCGATTAGCGGAAAAACAAGCACCAGAAAAATTACCCATGGTTAAATCATGTATTCAAGAACTTTTGGTATTTCAAAAAAAGCAATAAATTTTTTTAAAAACAAGACTAAATAATTATTTTATTATATAGGATGGTACAATTGATCCTGAATCATTTACTCATCGTCTTCATACATTGTATAAATCTCAACCACATATATCACTTGTTCCATTTTTTAAAGTAATTAATATTTTATTTTTTCAAATCTAATATAGAATATTAGCGATAATTTGTTATCATTTGAGTTTAAAAAGAGAAAGTTACTTTTTTTAATGGTATATTTCAGGAATATATTATATTAACTAAGGTAATTAAAACAATTCTATAATTTAATTATTTGTTTGTTTGTAATGATTAATTGTATTACAAAATGCTGATTGCTCAAGCAATTTGGGGCTTTATAAAATATTTTCTATATCATTTTTGGGTCGATTACATAACAAATGTATAGTTACAGATAGAAATATCTTAATAAGATACCTTAAAAAAATTATTTTAAAAATTTTCATGTCTTTCGAAAACTGACTGTACCAGACATCTATTGACGATAATTAGCCAATAGATGGTAAGACTTTAACAAACATTCACCGCAGTATTTTGTATAGAGAATGTCTATATAAAAAAATTTATTTTTACATAAAAAAAATATCTTCATTAAAATCTGTTTGAAAATGGATAATCGTTATATTATATATAATTCGAATTATGGTCAAAACACTATTAAAGTAAATAATATTTTTATTAAATCTAGTAATTTCAAGATTTTATATTTGTAAATATTATAAAAATCTCTTAAAATGCTGCTGGATACTGATTATGGGATAATAATCAAAATAAAAAATTCAATTATTTATTTTATCTTTCATAATTTCTGTTTTCATACAAATGTTATGCAATTATTGGTTACTTTTTGTTTTTCAAAAATTTATTTCTAATAAAACTATAATACATTAATGTTATTTTCTTATTTTAGTTAGCATTACCACATATGCGTCAAATCGTTAAAAATACATTTGGACGTCCAATAACTATTGAATTATTAGAAAAACTTCAATTACCACCAAGTAGTAGTAATAATAATACTAATAATATAATAAATACAACACAAATAACAAATCCAAATGTTATCGTAAATCCATCATTATTAAATCATCAACAACAACAACATTCAACACCTGTTATTCAACAACCATTATATACAACAGTTCAACCACAACAAAAAATAAATATTCTTCAACAAACTCCGCAACAAACATTTGGTTCAACAGCATCATTATTAAGTCAACAGCAACAACAACAACAACAAGCACGAACGCAAATTGTTTGTTAAATTATCCCTTTTTTAAATAAATAAATAAAATAATTCTAGAGTATAACTGGTATTCGTCCATTAGTTGCATCTTTATCACCATCACCAAATACAAGTCTTCTTAGTGGACAACAACAAGTTCAACCAGTAACACAAATGATTATTCAACCATCGGATTCACTTTTACAACGATCATTTTTATCACCATCAACAACAACACTTCAACAACCACAAATTATAACTGTTAATCATCAACCAATTAAAACAGAAACAATACATACACAACCATCACCATTAACAACAATATCTGCTATACAACAAAAACCAATTATTAAGTTAGTTTAATTAAATAAAAATAAAAATTTTCTAAAGATAAAAATACGATTTTATTGTATATAGAACTGAAGATGAATCATTTGATGATAATAATACTAATTCTGGATTAATTGATACTCGTCATTTAACACATGATGATCGATTTATACCTGCAAATAGTTTACGTCGACGTTTACTTGAATTAGGTAAAAAATTTAAGATGTACAAGTTTTAAATGCACAAAACATTTGTTTATAATGACAAATTTGATTAGAAACGTAGATATTCAAAATAAAAATAGTATGAAACAGAAAAGTACAAGATTAGTTAAATTATTCTTCCATGAGAGTTAACTAATCATTCATAGTATGAGAATGAACTGTAAAATTATGAAAATTTTCGAATATTAGATACATAATTGGACACGTCTATGAATGTTCAATCATTAAGACATCAAATTTTTTTATCTTTCAACATTAACCTTTAATATACATTGTGTTAATCTCTTTAAGTTAATAGTTATTAGAATATCTATGCAAATAATATTTATTATTTAAATATCATTTCTATCTTTTTTATTTTTATAGCTGATAAAGACAAACGAATAGCAGGTACGGTAATTAATGATGATGCTGCATTTAGTCTTATTTCAAATGCTACACAAGAAAGATTGAAATATTTAATAGAACAAGTTAAATTAATAGCTCAACATCGAATTGATATATCTATGAAGGTAAAATTTTGTTTTTTTTTTATTATTTTTTCATATTTTTATTTTATTTTAAAATATTATATAGAATGACTCTGCCTATCAACAAACAAGTGATGTTAAAGGACAAATAAGATTTCTTGAAGATTTAGATAAAATTGAAAAACAAAAAAAAGATAAATTAGAACAAGAAAAAATTTTTCGCGCTGCAAAGGTAAAACAAAAAAAAAAGAAATTTTTATTATATTTTTTTTCTTTTTTAATTTTAGAGTCGTTCCAAAACAAATGATCCTGAAGCAGTTAAATTAAAACAAAAAGCTAAAGAAGTAAAATATAATTTAATTAAAAAAAATTTTTTTTTTGATTTTTATACTTTATAGATGCAACAAGCTCAAGTTGAAGAACAACGTCAAAAAGAAGCTAATGAAACAGCATTAGCTGCTATTGGTAAACCAAAAAAACGTAAACTTGAAGAAAGTACTAATCATCCACATCAAACAACAATGTCTTCATCAAATGGACCTGAACAAATATCTCCAATTCAACCATCACCATCATCAAATGTTATTACTTCTACTAATTTAAATAGTAAATCGGTATGTTTGTTTTTTAATCTAAAAAGAACTAAATAAATATAAATTTATATTTAATAGAGGACAACTAAACGTATATGTCGGGCAAATCTTCGTGATTTATTATTAATAATGGAACGAGATAAATATCTTAAACGAACAACACTTCTTGTTAAAGCTCTTAATAAATGATTTTTTTTACCAAGTATCAAGTGAAATATATATATACATAAATATATTCAAATGATTTGATCGGTTTTTTAATCCAGATAAATCGAACATTTATCATATCGTTTTTTTTTCTTCTTCTTCTTGTGTTTCGCATGGTTTTACATGCTGAACACATTTATTTACTAAAAGTTCTTTGTACCTTTCTTATGTACATGTATCTTTTTCTTTTTTTTTGTTGTTTCTTATTTATTCTCTCTTCTGTATACTTGCTCTCGATTGTCATAAGGATATTTCTCCTATTTTTTTTTGTACACCTTCTCTTTATCTCTATTTACAGTGAAAAAAAACAAAAGAAAAACGTCTCTTGGATAAACATGAATGAATGATGGATTCATTATTTCTTTTTCTCTTTTGTTTTTTTTTTTAAAATATTTATATATAATGACAAGAAAAGATATTTTTCAGAAACAAAAATAAGGTTTTTTGTTCTTTTTTTTAATTGAGTTTTTAAATGAGAATAGAACAGATTTCTTAGAAATTTATTTCGTATTTAAATCTGATTAGCTATACATTTAATATATAAGAATTTTTTTTTATTCTGAGAATTATGTTAGATTTTTATTGATTTAACATTCGATCATAATTCTGACATTAGATATTTTATTCATCTTATATTCTCGAGCCATTTTTAGAGAAATCTAGTTTAAAAGATTTCTCAAAAAAATAATACAGAATATCTTAAAAGTTCAGTAGAAAAGAAATATGTTTATCTTGTCAACTGTGCAGATGATTTCAGTCAAGTTTTTACAATAAATAACAGCTGTATAAAATGATTATTTACAGAGATAATACTCATAACTCGCATTTTCAACGTGTTTGTAATAATATTGTGTAGCGTCTGTTTTGTTTACATATTATTAAAATTTCCATGAATAGGTTAATCTAGTACTGTGTAGTGATATTAAGAGATTTGACATAGAAATGTTGAGATTATTATGCAGTTTTTAAATAGAACCATCTGTTATGTGGTTAAAAAAACAAATTCTTTGAATAAACTTTTATTGATCCTCTTTTTAATGAAAATAAAAAAAAATTATCTTATTTTTACATTGTACCAAGAACATTCTACAAGATGAACTTGATAGTATTCGAAAAGTAATTTCCTTTAATTAGGTAATCTAATGCCATTAGTTGTTCTATCTTGAGGACATTTCTGCAATTGTATAGAAAAATTCATGATAAGATTAAAAAGATCTGAAAATAAAACTTTATATAATATTTTTACAAATATTCTGATACTGGGAGTTTAAAGTATTATTTTGTAATGCTATTATAGATAAGTTTATATGATAAAAAAACACTATAAAAATCTTATGTAAATCACTTGAATAATTGTAGAGATAATCATATGTCTTTTTCAATCAGATTTTTAAGATATGCAGTATATATTCTATTGTTATATCTCATATTAGAATAGAAAATGATTAAATCATAGTATATGAAATAATTGAAATTCCAGGTAAACAACAGATGAGTATGTTAAAATTAATACTTATATATATATCCATTTATTCCAGTTAGGCTTTCAGAAACTTAATGAACAATTGTCCACAAATATTCTTATTATTTACATCATATAGGAAATTTTAAAAATTGATTAAATACAAAAATTTTTAAAGAAAATTATATATTTCATTGAAAAAATTCTTTTTTTTCTTTTAAATCTATGTATCGTTATCTTATTATTTAAATGAAATATGTTTAATGTTTATTAGTTTTATCGTTTATTATTCAAATAATAATAATAATAATAATAATATTTTATTTTTATTTCTAGATATGGCTGAAGATATTGTAAAAGAGGAACAACAAAAAGAAGAAAGTTCAATTATAGAAAATGAAAGTAATGGAGCAGAAACAGCATGCTATCGTAAATGTCATGGACAATTTTGTTTAACATCAACAGAAAATCATTATGAATATGAAATTTCATTAGATTTTTCACCATTTATTGATTCTTTAAAAAATTATTCAACAAAAACATATGAACGAATTGAATCTCTACTTAAATTAGATCATTCAATTAATCGAATAAGAACTTTAATACAAAATAAACATATTACATGTGTTGATTTATGTTTATTCTATTTAAAACGTGTACAAATGACAAATAATTATTATAAAATTATGATTGAACTTAATCCACATTTACTTTCAGAAGCTAAAGAATTAGATGAACAATTAAAGGAAAATAAAATTAATAATCAATTATTATTTGGTTGTGTTGCTGGTATTAAAGGTAATATTAATGTACGTGATATGTATAATGATGCTGGTGCTTATGTACTTCATGAAAAGAAAATGAAAGATGATGCACCTATTGTTAAAAAACTTCGAGAACAAGGTATAAATATTTACAGTGATTACAAATATTATTTGTATGATTTTCTTTTTTAATTAAATATAGTCAAAATTTATCATACCGTTTAGTATTATTATAAATTGAGTGTATGTTAAATGAGAGATTAATCTTTGAAAATCATGAATATTTTATATACATCAAAAATTATTGATACGATTTCGATAAACATGACATTTTTCTTCTTGCATGATATGAAAGTTTCATTATAAAGTCATTAGATATAGACAAGAACAAATGACATGTCCGCATTGTTTATTTTCATAAGATTCTAAGTAATCTATTGTCTTTCTTATTGCTAAGGAGTTCTTCTGATTAAGAATTTGATAGAATGCTGGATTAATGTCGACTAAAAACTTCGCAAATACCAGCAACAAATCTGAAAAAAAAATGAAAAAGAAGATTTGATCGAAATAAAATTCCATTAAGCCTGAGATTTTGAAGACGCTGATTCTCTTCACAATCCGCTATTATTGAATATATAACATTATCCACTCAATAGAATTACATTGCAAAGTAAATAGTACAAATGTATTATTTATTCTTCTCTATGTCAAATGATTTTATTATGAAACTTGTTACATATCATATAAAACAAAAAAAAATATCATTCTAATCGAAATCATACAAATAATTTTTGTAGTCACTGCATATATATTTGTTAATTTAATTAAAATAAATGAATTTTATTTTGAAGGTTGTCTTATTCTTGGTCGAACAAATTTATCTGAATGGGCATATTCATTTACTGAAAATGCTCCATCAGGTTTTTCAGCGGTAGGTGGTCAATGTCTTCATCCTGATGATATACACGAAGATGTTAGTGGATCATCTAGTGGTTCAGCCGCTGGTATCAAATTAAATCTTTTTACCTTTTCATTAGGTACAGAAACTCAAGGATCACTTTTATCACCAGCAATGAATGTAGGAAATGTTTGTACACTTAAACCATCTCTTGGTACATGGCCAGGTCAAGATATTGTTCCGGTTAATTATGATCAAGACGCATGTGGTCCAATGACACGAAATATTAAAGATGTTGAATTATTACATAGAATTGCTACTGGAATGAAGAATAATGATGAGAATGATAGTCAATCACTTAGAGTTGGTTATCTTGGTGAGTTTAATAACTGAAATGAAATTCAAACCTTAATAATTTAGAAAATAATGATGAAAAAAAAATTTAATGAGACAATCTCTTGTGACATGATTTATCATGTATCTTATTAATCATATGTTAAATTGCAGAAAAAATAATGAATATCATGATCTTACCAAAGGTATCAAATTTCCTAATATCTTAGAATTAATAAATTTCATCTTTTTTCACATTAACATGAAGTAATTCAAGGAGAAACAACGCATGCTTTCTCAATTAATGAAATCATCTGAAATGAATCGAATAATTCTATTACATCTGATTTATTTTAGGTCAATTACAAGATGGCATTGTATTACTTCGGATTCTTTCTACTTTCTTACCATTAACAACATTAGTCGATTTAAATAATGATCTATCTCTTGCTGAACCAATTGCATCTGTATTAAATCCTACTGCTTCATGTAATACATCATTTCTTGATTTTCTTTGTTATGGTCTTGCTCGAGATATTCCATCATATTTATCTTCTCATTCATCTTATTATTCTCATCAAACTCTTCCTTCTATTATTGAATGGAATTCATCTCATTCACAATATATTCCTTATGGTCAATCATTATTTCTACAAGCTATTGAATCACCAATTACACAAGAACTATATGATAATTATAAACAAACAATACAAGAATCATATCAATCATTTGTTAATTATCTTAAAACAAAATATTCACTTGATTGTTTATTAACAATTGGTAAAGATGATATATTTTCTGGTACAACTGTTTGTGGTATACCACGAGCTAATTTAACACTTGATTATTATGATCCTGATCATAAAAAGATTGATGTTGTTGCTATTGGTTTTTCTCATGGTGATGATCTTCTTCTTCTTCGTTTTCTTCAACGATTAGAAAAAGCAAATCTTCAAGCAGGAAAAATTGATATACGAACATCATTTCAAAAATATATTCAAGAACCAATAAAATCTATTTATCAAAATACTTGTATCATACTTAAAAATTATTTCTATTGGAAAAAATAATTTGTGCTTTATTTTTTTTTTGAATGAATGCCTGATGCTTTTACCATGACTATTGGCTCACAAATCTGTTTGTTTTCCTACCAGCTTTTTTGATCTTATTTAAAGCAATACCTATTTTTTTTTGTTTTATTTTCAATATGGGCTTTAGAATATCTATATTTTTAGATTTCGATAAATTTTTGAAAATAAATTATTATGACAACGATTGATTCTAATCAAAATCAGTTTATTGAACCAGGAGCTTTATCATCATCCGGAAGAAATAATGAAGACAGAGAACCACCAGTAACACCATCATCAGCTACAATGCCAACTGTATATGATTGGGAAAGTGATAAAAGACGCTCGAAACCTTTTGATGATGGAACAATGTCTTTTTTTTGGCGTACACATACAATAACATGTTTGGTTATAGCTATGTCATATTTATTCTATGTTGCTATTTTGGAACAACCATCAGAAAATTCGACTTATAATACAAAACGGTAAATGGAATTTATTTGGAATTACATTAAAAAAAATTCATTTATAAGATTATCTATTTTATATAAATATTATAATGGAAAAATTTGTATTATAAGTTAAGAGTATTAGATAGAGTTATGTAAAATTATAAAATTTGAAATATTACTATCCCTCCTTTGTCATATGAGAAGTATTAAAATTTTAAGAGATGTTTAATTTCGATATCAATATGGGTGAATGATTAAAATATCGTTTAAGTTTTTCTACAATATTATTGTTAAAATCAGTTTGACATTACCTTTGAATATGATAATATCCTACTGAATGAAGGATAATTTTTTGTTTATACAAATAGGAATATCTATATTCAATCTCATAATATGAATAAAAAAGTTATTGTACTTCCTATAAACCTATAACTATTCATCCATCATAAGTACTATAGTAACAATACAAGCCATAAAATCAGAAAGAGAATATTGCTGATTCTCTCAAATGTTACCCAGCAGTTTCATTTGTTTTCCTAATAAGTTTCAACTTACATTTAAAATATATTGATATGGCAAGATAGATAGCAGATTACCAGTATTATGCTGAATATTAATGAAATACGTACGGCTATTTATCTCCATTCTCGTTTAGCTAACATATGAATTATATTCAATTTTCTAATAGATGAATTGTTGTGAGTAAAGGAAAGATAGGTTATGACTAAGTATGACAGATGAACCCTTCAGAATAATTCAAAATCTGGCTCTTTTAAGTTTGACAAAATATTGTTCTATGCGTCGAAACAGAATTATTCTAGCTCATCCGAAATAAATAGAATATAAGACTTCATTTAAGAAAATTCAGTATTTTTCTCACTTTTTTTGCTGGTTATGAGCTTGTACAGTAACATTTATTCATACAATGAAGTTCGTTGATATTCTTTTGCCATATGAAAAACATTTATCAGCAAGACCAAGAAACGACGCATTGATTGAATTGAAATATGAATGCATTAATTTGTCTTGAATATGTTTAATCGAGATATTCACAAGCTACATATTTTTTTTTCCTGATCTGTCCTTTACTACAAGCTATGCAGAGCATAGTAGAATACTCTGCAAAACAAAAAGAAAGAAATGTTTTGACGGTTATATTTAAACTAGGACGCCAAGTTTTTCGTTGACATATTATTTAAAATACGAAATTCTGTTGCTTTCTGTGTACAAATCATGATAATTGATTAGATGTACATGATGGAGTAGTGACAGCAATAGAAATATTTGAGGAAAATAAAATATAAATGTCATATCTATCAACAGAAGAGAAAGAAGAAATACTAAGATGTAAATCAGCAGATAACAATGATGATCGCATAATATGATTTTCATTTGACATATTAGAATAAAAAGAAGATGACCAACAATAACGAATATATGGGTATTATAGGAGTATAATAGTCTTATATACTAGCTGATAATACTACCTGTAGCCCTTATTCTTTCTTCAAAAGACTGTTATTATCAATCGATGTATTTGACTAATTGAGGTACTACTCTGATGGTATTTTAGAAGTAGCTGATGTTAGAATTTCTTATTATCACAATAAAAAAACTTGAAATATTAGAAATATTTAAATTTGTCATAGTCGTAATGATTATTATTTATAAGTTACTTTAAAACTTCTGAAATATTATTTGTTACTTTTGATGCTGATCGGCATCAATTTTTTATCAGTTTTCAGCTGATTTTTTTGATAATCATACTAATATGTATTCAAAGATCAGCTTCAATGTGAAAGAAATTTTCTATACGAAATTTAAATACATTATTCATAGGTGAAAAAAATAATAGAAAAAATATGTTTTTCAAAATTGTTTAAATATAAGATTTTTCTTGTGAAAAGTAAAAATATTTATTCTTATTTCAGAGGTCTTCTAGCATGTGCTGGTTTTTTTCTTGTCTTTGGTATGACACAAACACCCGATGGAGTTTTTGTTCGACCTCATCCTGGTAAATTTATTTCATTTACATAATAATATTATCAATGACTTTCATTCATTTTTTTTAGCTCTTTGGCGTCTGGTACTTTGTTTTAGTGTACTTTATGAAATTGTACTTATCTATATTCTATTTCAAGTAAATATAGATAGATACAAATTGAATATTAATAAAATAAATTTCAAATTAGACGGTAGATGATGCGAGACAATTATTAAAAAGTATTGATCCATCATTAGGTGTACCATTACCAGATAAAGATTATGGTGGATCATGTCGTATTTATGATTGGGAACATCCAGAAGATCCATTTCATTATTTTAAAGTAAGAAATAATAAAAAAATTGAAAAATTTTATTAATAATATAAATTTTATTTTTATTTATTAGGATAAATTGGATTTTTTTGTTTTATCACATTTTTTTGGTTGGTGGTTAAAAGTAAATAATATATATTTGTTTCTTTAAATATAAAAAACTTTTTTTTTTCTAGACACTTATTGTTCGTGATTATTGGCTTTGTATGGTAACATCAATTGGTTTTGAAATTCTTGAATATTCTCTTGAACATCAATTACCAAATTTTAGTGAATGTTGGTGGGATCATGTAAGTTAATTATATTAATTAGAAAAAAAATTTAAATCATCTATTTTAGTGGATTCTTGATGCACTTATTTGTAATAGCGGTGGAATTTATTTAGGTATGAAAACATTAGATTATTTAAAAATGAAACCATATAATTGGCGTGGATTATGGACTATACCAACAGTTAGGTAAAGAAAAAAAAATATTTGAAAATAAAAAATATTTAATATAAATAAATATTTAAAGAGGTAAAATAATGCGTGTAGTGGGACAATTTACACCACATGATTGGCTTGAATTTGATTGGCGTCCAACAGCATCTTTAAAACGTTGGCTTGCAATGTTATTTATAACATGTTTTCTATTTCTTATTGAATTAGGCACATTCTATTTAAAATTTATATTATGGATTCCACCACCACATTTTCTATGCCTTTCTCGTTTATTATTTTTTTTACTTGCTGGTGGTGTTTCAATGCGTGAAATGTTTGAATATTTAGATAATCGTCAATGTAAAAAATTTGGAAGACAATCATGGGTTATAACAGCTATTGTCATAACAGAAGTATTAATTGTATGTAAATTTGATTGGAAAACTGTTACCAAACCATTACCATTTCATATTGTACTTGTATGGACATCAATTGCTATTGGAATTGTTTTATGGACAATATATCAATTTTGGTTTAAAAGATTTATTCTTTGGGGACAGAAGAAAAATGTTCGAATTACAAAAAAAAATGAATGAAAAAATAATTAAAAAAACAAAACTCCTGTAGTTACATTCATTCCGAATTGTTTTTTTTGCATTTTTCCTTCTAGTCACCTTCATATTTTCTGAGTTTCGTTTTTTTTTGGTGTTTAACAAGAATGTTCTTTTCCATTGTATGAGAAACAATAAGATATGTATTGAAGTTGTGTTGTTTTTTCTTTTTGATATAATAAAATTGCACAAGAAATTAATCATATTGTCAAAAAAAAACTTATTTAATACAATCTTTATAACATATTAAATTATAACAATCACGGTTTGCTTATTCATTGATTCAAGCATGTTATAGCTTATTTTCCAATAGAATCTTATAGAAAAGATTTTTTCGACAAGATTTTATTGGAAAAAATCACAGTTGAAGTTTTCCAGAACTAAACACTTTATTTTGTTACGAATCCAATATCGATTTCAAATATATGTATATCTATTGGCGAAAAACGCTAATTCTCGAATACTAATAAATTTTCACAATACAATAAGTCTAGAAAAAAAAGGATGAAGAAAATAAATCAAACTAGGTTCAAAATTAGTTTGTTCGATAGTACTCGTTATGTATGTCTAGAAACGTTGTTACTGTTACAACAATCAACAACATAAGCGAGAAAAAATACATTTCTTTTAAAATATTTTACATATTTTTCAATTTGATTATTCTAAGAAAGATTTCAGCTGTCTGAGAATGTTCTATTAAACGAAAAATCGAATTATTAAAACACATATATTATTTGGTATATTTATTAATCATTTAAATATATTTTGAACAAAAGACATAAAGAACTTTCTCGACATTTATTCCATCCACGTGGCGTCATTATATATCTGACAAAAGAAAAAAGAGAAGAAAATCGAACGAACGAATAAAACGATTAATTCATTTCAGATTATCTCTTGTTACATAGGAGATATTATTTTTATTCAATAACAAAAATGACTGAATCAATAATAACAATTTCACGTAAATAATAATTTATTATTATACAATATATTTATTTATTCTAATATATAACCTTTTAGCTAAAACATCCCCATATCGTTCTCAAATTCATACTCGTCATGTATCTCCAATGAATACTTATGTTTCATCATCATCATCATCAAATAATCAAAATTTTGATTATAATTTATTATCAAATGAAAAATTACAATTAAGAAAATTAAATGATCAATTTTTATCGTATATTGAACGTGTTCGATTATTTGAAACATATAATAATTGTTTAACAATACATTGTGAACAAATAAAAACAGCACAAGAACGTACAAAAACTAAATTAGATTTATTACAACAAGAATTTAATGAATATCAACAAGAAAAATTTAATCGAGAAAACAAAGATATTCAATTAGAAAATCAAAATAATAATCAAACTGAAAAACAAATTGATGAATTTAAAAATAAACAAAAAAATTTTCAAAATGAACATGATTCATATCGAAAACGAATTATTGAATTACAAAAACAATCTATTGATATGCACGTAAGTTTATTTAAAACAGTATTGATCTGTACAATTATTAGATTATTTTCGAAAGAATAAAAAAAACCGCGTACAAACATATATTTACTTTTACTTAGATTGATTGAATAGTCTTTATCTTGAGATGTATAAAATATTTCAAAACGTGTTAGTCAAAATATAAAACTAAATAATATTTCACATTCATTGCGACTAGAAACATATTGCCATGACGATAGTGTTCAAGAAATTTTTCGAGATATCCTAATATTACCGTGATAAGTCATCATTGGTATATAGTTTGAATCTATAAAACTCATCACAATTATAGATGTTACACTTATTAATACTTAGATTCTATGCAGTATTATCCTAAAAAGAAACCGCTGGTGCTAAGAGTATCTATGACTAACACCTACAGTAATGAATTTTGTCTCTTTTCAAAGCTTATTCTTATTATGAATAAACATATAGAAAATAAATTTATTTTCATTTGATCTTTATTTTATTTTAGAGTAAAACAGATAAATTACGTTTTGATTACGAAAATTTAAATGATGATAATAATCATTGTCGAAAACAAATATCTTTTTATCAAGTACTTAAATCATCGATACTTGATGAAATAACACGTCAACGTGATATACATCAACGTATACAATTAGAAGTTGATGATTTAAAAATGCAAAAACAAATAACAATTCAAGCACATGAAGCTGATATTCAAGTTTAATTTCTTAACATAAGAAAAAAAAAACGTTTTTGTTTTTTATTAATAATTTTAGGCAATTGAAATTCATAATGATAATATTTTATATGATCTAACAACAAATTTTCGTTTTGATGGAAATGGAAAAAATCTTTTAACAAAAATGTTAAATGAAATTCGTGAAGAATATAAAATAAAAAATAATGAAATGCGTGAAGAACTTCATCGAAAATGTATATTAATTTGTTTTGTTTTTTTTTAATTTTCTTATCTTTTCTTTTTCTCTCGAAAGATTTATATGAATATAATCAACATGTAAAAAAACAAATTGATCAAAATTTAATTGAAACAAATCGTGAAGATATTGAACGACGTCATTTATCAAATGAATTAAATTCTTTAAATGATAATCGATTATTATTACGTCAAAAATTAGCTTTAATACAAGAACATCATAAACAATTAGAAAATCATATTGAACAAGAAGTAAAAAAACAAAAAGATATACGAGAAAAATATGATCATGAAATAAATAAATTACGTTTATCAGTTCAAGAATATGTAAATTTAACTATTAGTTATAAAAATCATATTATAAAATTCTTATAAATAATTATTTAGGAAAATCTTCTTCATAATAGTTCATTAATTCGTCCACCAACATTAGAAGATGAAGTTAATAAATATCGACAATTACTTGAAGGTTCAGATCAACAAATAGGTCTGCGACAATTAATTGATATGTCAAATAAAATTGATCGTTTTTTGCCTATTAATCGTCCAACAACACCTCCACCACCATCATCATCACCTCTACCTCCTCCTCCTCTTGTTCCTCCAATTAACGTATCAGAATCAACATCAACACTTTTACATCTTACATCTCATACTCGTCAAAATTCAATTAGTGATGTTTCATATGAAACAGCTCCTATATCACAATCATCAACTACAACAACTACTAATCAACAATATCTTACTTTAGATTCAGTTAATGATAAATTATTTCATAGTGATTATGATACTGATAATGATCAATCACAAACTATTCAATATATGTCTGGACGTAGTAGTCGATTAATTAGTGAAACAGATACAACACCAATTGATATGACACCAATAAATCAAGAATCATTAGCATTTTTACCTCCAATGGATTTTATTAGTCATGATGAAACAATTGTTGAAATACCTATTGATACATCATATACAGATAGTAAGTATACAATTGAAAATTTAAAAGAAAATTTCTATATTATTATTTCATATAGCTCCAATAAATCAAACATTACCATTTATACCAATGAATACAGTATCTCAAGTTGATTTACTTGAAAATAAAACTATTATATCCGATGAACAACAATCTCCAATAATTTCTACATTAGAAAAACGAGAAGAAATAGAAAAAGCAACTATTGAACCAATAAATATAACATCATCAGATACAATGATTCCAATCACTATTGATATTGATTCAAAACCAGCTGAACATTTAATTGAATCAAAAATAGTATGCCAATTAATCATTGTCATGTTTTTGTTTTTGTTTTATTAATATTTTTATTTCATTATATAAATTAGATATCTCCATCAACACCAACTATGTCTGTTAATGGACAATCAGAATCAATTATATCACCTAAATCTGTATCTGATCAACTAGAAACCGAACCAATTGTTGTTGAAAAACCACCAGTATCAACATTACCAGCAACAAATCCATTAGCTAAGTTAATTTCAATGTTACCTGATGCAAATCCGTTCGTACCAAATTCAAATGTTACTAATAATCAGCCAGTTTCTCCATTACCGATACCGATATCAGTTATGAATAATGATGCACCACCTTTTGTTCCAATTCAACATCAACATGGAGGAGGACAACAACATTTGAGTAATACTAATGCTGGACATTGGGGTGGACGAGGCGGCGGAGGAGGAAATCGACGTGGACAAAGTGGTGTAAGATTTTATTTTAGTTTTTTTCGAAAACAAAACAAAAATAAATACATTAACATATTCTTTATAGGGTGGTAATTTTCATCATAGTAGTGGTGGTGGTGGTGGTGGTGGTGGAAATCAACGATCTGGAGGTTAGTTCAAATATATGTTTTCTTATTATGCATTTATAATATTTTTAGGCGGTGGTAATTGGCAACAAGGCGGTGGTGGTAATCATCATAAACAACGTCGTGGACCAAAATAATCTTATATTTTAAGATAGTTCTTTAATTGTTTAACTGTTTTACTATTGTTTAACTATATGTTTTTTTTTCTTTATGCTCTCAGATCTTTAACATTATTTATGTATGCGTTTTGTTTTGAGTTATGCTCTTATATATAAATGAATGAAAATGAATAACAATTGAAATAAATCGATGAAAAATAATAATTTTGATTTTTATCTTAGCATATTTCGAATGTGTTTCTGAGAAATCAATTTCCATCTAATATATATTTTGTCGTTAATGCTTTGTTTTAAGTAATAGTGTCCATTATAATAAAGATTCATTAATTTTTATAATTATAGAAGAAAATTCTATGTTCTACTCTAGAAAAAAATATCTATTTAAATAAAAATTTATAGTGAATGAAGGCGCTTTGATGTTTTAATTTTAAAAAATATGGTGAATCTATCTTTTTCTTTTTAGTATTTCTGTTGATTTTTTTTTAATAAGTAAAACTTTATGTTCTCATAAATATGCTTGGTGGTGGTGGTAATATCCACCACCAACAGCGGAATGAATATTATCCATGCAAATATGTCCCGATCCGCTGGTAGCGGCACGTTCTGTTGGACCTAACCAGCGATTATGTGTTCCATTACCAGCCTCCTATCCAACAATTTTCTCATATGTACCTACGAATGTCGAATATAATAATCAAAAAACATCCAACACCATTGGTTCCAATTTCAATATTAAGAATTATGATTGTACTAATATACTAAATTCATCATTATGTGCCAATAGTCAACTAATTCAACGTATTCGACAGAAAATTGATCTTTATCAAACATCATCATTGAATGATACACGTCAAATTTCTAAGCCTTTATTAACAAATAATGTAAAACAACCTGTATCTGATTCTGTTTCTAATCAAATAGCTCATGAAGATATACAAAAACGAATCAATCCAAGTAATCAATTACAATCAGGTAATTATTAAAATTTCAGTATTTTATTTTAAGATTTAAAATGAATTTTTATGACACAAAATTTGAACGTCATTTTGCAGATATTCAACAAGATTTGTTACCAACATATAATAGTATCATATTAAAAACAAAAAATCCTTCACTCTTACAGCAAGATATTGAGAGAAAAATTACAGATGAACATACGTTATCAAAACATTCACCATATCCCTCACGTTTGCCTAATAGTTTACCTCGTTCGACAAACTTATCTACTAATGATATTAGAATCAATGAAAGTTCGAGTCATTTTTTACCCAATCAGAGTCTACAATCTTCGGTAAAAGTAAATGAAAATCACTTTAAAAAAATAGACAGTCAAAATAGTAAATGTAAGAAAACGAATGGTTTATACTGATGAAATCTATTTATAGTACTTGATTCGAGTCCAACTGATGATAATAATCGAGTATCAATGGTAATGAGTATTCCTGTACCTTCAATATCCTCAATATCACATTTCTCAGAACAACAAGTCGTTAGTAGTCGTAAGTTACCTATTGCACTGCAAAAAATATCGAATGTTATAATCAAATCAATCAGGTACATAAAAGAAATAATCGAAATGTTTATTTCTTTTATAGAATTACGACAACCAGTACATAATATGATAAAAACGGGAAGTCATCAAGATAATTCAATAATAACTGCTTCAACTCCAAATATCAATGATCATTCTCTTGGTGATGATCGTATTATCAATGCAATCGATTCAAAAAGTACTAGTTTTCTTTCACCATCTCATCATCAACAACGAATCAATAGAGAATCATCATCATCAAAACAAATTATTTCTGCAATTCCATCATCAGCAATCTCTAATAGTGATTTTGAACAACAAAAATTACCGGAACAATCGTCAACATCAACTTATCTATCAGGATCACCATCGATTAATAGTCAATATAGCAATCAAGTTCAACATACATTAGAAAAATCCAATAAAAATATAGATCCAATTGGAGGAAAAAATGATTTTCAATCTCAATCACATAAAATAATGCATAGTGACAAGATTAAAAAACGAAATAACTGGATGGAAAAGTAAGTGAAATATTTTATAAATAAATAACTGAATAGATAGAATATTTCTAAATCAGATAAAACATTTTTATCTTAAATATATAGATTGACAAAAAAAATATCAAGTAAATATTTAAATATAACAAAATTCAATAATTTATCATCCGATAATATTTCTCATATGTATACAAATCATCAGAATAATTTACATATGAGAGAAGCAATGGCTGCTTTAGAATTAGATCTTACTAAAGAAGCATATCAAGCACTGATCAATAAGAAAAAAGATTCTCAACAAAATAGATTTCTACGTATTCTTACAGCACCCTCACGATGTTGTCGTTCATGTCGTACTCAACAACGTCTAGCAACATTAGCTCAACGTTCGATCAATATTGCTATAAAAGATGTACCAATACCTACTATTAACAGTACAATTCAATAATATAATTATCAAAATAATAAAAACATTAATCATATACTTTCATAAATTGATGAAATACTTATTGATTTAAAAATATGATGATTTCAATATTTTATATATGTAGATGATATGGGTCTAGAAAAAAAATTACGAAACAATGTAACATTAATATTGCACCCATATAAAACTAGCAATAAAATATAATTATTATAACTTTTTCTATTAATATGCAGTGCTATCGATTAATCAATTATCATATCAATAAAAAATGAATTCCACTTTTATCAACGATTATCAAAAATAGTCTAAGTATCATTTAAGAAATAATGAAAGAAAAAAAATCAGACTTTCACAATTTTTATTTAACTCATTTGTATAATTAAAATAGTTGAAGTTAGTATTATCTTTTTACCAAATACTTCATGTCAACCTGTACACACCAAACAAATAGTTAAATAGATTAAAATATATTCAATAGTAGAGTCCATTTTTTTCATAAATTGATCAGATTTTTGAGAGAAATCGATATGCAACTCTTTACTATCTGTTTAATCATAGAATTATCATAAAATATTTGATCAAGAACATCTTTTTTTTTATTAGATCTTCAAATCTTTTAATACTAATATTCTTAATAATTGACTAAATAAAACTAAAGATAAAATTAAAATACAATGAATTTATGAGTGTCCTTCAAAGATACAATCATCATCATCATCATCATTATCCTTAATTATGTGCAGGTGGCTCATTTATAACCAACAAACTTACTGTCAAATACATCCTGAGGGTGTATTCTTGATGATGTTAATTCGTCTAAAATTATATTCTTTATTTCTTCTTCTTCTTCTTCTTCTTCTCATTCTTTAGTTTATCAATTCCACATATTCATTTCAATAAAAAAAAGCGTTAAGAACATCTACATATCAATATCTTCAACAAAGGCACGTTAATGTTCTTCAAATTTAATAATACTATTTCATTGTTCTTCTATATTTTTGTTCTGCTTATTCTATCATATGTTAATTCCTTACCTTTCCAAACAAAATCATATACATCATTAGTACCAGCACCAACTGAATATAAACGATTAGCTTCACATTGTCATATTAATGATTATACAGCATGGTTAGAAAAGCAAGAAGAATTATTGGTATGGCTTAATTTGGCTAAAATACTTAATTTACCAATTCAAGATAGTGAATTAATCCAACAAGAATTGGAACAATTTCGCCTTCAACATGAATGTCTACGCGTTATTGAACGTTTACCTGTTTCAATTGGACCAGGTTAATTATAACGATTATAAATAAAAATACATCTATGAAAGTATTAAAATAATTAATAAAATAAATAAACTATGTGTTGCATATCAATAGGCACATAGATTCTTTTATATGTCAACTTTGAAATATATATATATATATATATACATGTAATATTGTATTGTTTTTAAACACTTTGATTGATAAGATAATGATTAGAAAAAAAAAAGAACAAATAAATGTAACAAGTAGTAATCTAATAAGATTGAATAATAACACATATAAATGACAATTACAAAGAGATATAGTCATAATGTTTGAATGTATTTTCTAATTATAAATTTTTATCCTCTTATACTTATTTGTTTTACTACAAACAAAATTACAGGAGAGTATCTACAACATGAAATTATTTCGAAATTATCATTATACTAAAATATTATTTGAATATAATTTAAGAATAAAAAAAATTAACATCATATAATACTTCACACTGATTGATCTATTTTTAGTATGCATTTTTTTTCTCTTCATAAAGAGTACATGAAAAAGAAAAACAGAAGAACGATCAACAGCGATAAAAATTCCTTCTATCATAAATAAAAAAGAAAAAAAAAGCGCTATTGTTTTGTCTCATTCTCACATACCACCATTACCAACAACATCATCCACGTGAATATTACTTTTAAAATATATATATATATATAAATATAAAAATGATTTCTTTTCTTGAAAATTTACCAGATGAAATTTTACTTGATATATTTTCTTATTTATCTCCTATTGATTTATTTACTTCATTTTCTTATTTAAATAATCGTTTTAATTCAATATTATGTGATCAATCAATACAACTTGGAATTCAAATAATAAATAATAATTATATAAATATTGATTATTTTATAAATTATTTTACTCATGTAAATATATGTAATGATAAAATTGATATTCGTCAATTTAATAATATACGTTCATTAACACTTGGTCCATCACCAAGACCTACAGATGAATTAATAAATCAACTTGTTGATCAACCATTACGATATTTTCCTTATCTTACACAATTAACTGTTTATCAACCAATATCTACTTGGTATTCTCCACCATCTGTTCGTCTTTGGACACAAATATTTACAAATAGATTTTCATCTCAATTAGAATATTGTTCATTACCTGGTCGTATATTTGCAATTCCAACAGTATGTTTTTATTGTCATTCACTTCGTAATCTTTCAATTGGTGGTTGTTCACTTCGAGATTTACCAACATTATTATCTGATTTACCTAATTTAAGATATCTTTCAACGGATGTTTGGGGTATAAATGATCAAAAAAATATGTTATCTTATTATCATTCAAATCTTTTTCATTTAAATATTAAATTTAATCAACAAACAATAATTTTAGAAGAAATTCGTTGTCTTTTATCGTATGTACCATATTTAAAAATTTTTACAATACAAGGAACACGAAAACATGAAATATTTAATATTGATTATTGGTATGAAATATTAATTAATCAACTTAAATATTTAAAGAAATTCTTTTGTACTATTCGTCTTAGTGATACTATTGAAAATGAAAATATTGATATTAATTATATAAAAAAATATCATTCAATATTTTCTCAAATGAAATTATATCGTCGAAATGATAGCCTTTTTATTTCAAATCAATAAAATTGTTTTTTTTTTCTGTGAAATTATATCTCTCTAGTTTTAGTGTTAACTATTAGTAAATTGTGAAATCATTTACACGACGTTGATCTGTCAATCAAGTTAATAGCTCACATATTCATTGGTACAGCACTGAGCAATCAATCGGAAAAAAAACAAACAAACAATATTATCATGCTATCCGATTAATATGAATCCACTAACGAAATTCACTCTGAATTTAAGTTTCCAGGTCTTACCTTTGTAATCCAGGGAAAAGAAAACAAAGAAAAAGTTATAGTTGCATGTTTAGAATTTTAATATGACAAAAGAATTCAAACGATTACACCTGCATGATAATTTTCGACATTCATTTCCTTTATTATTGTGTATTATATAATATATCGATTTGTTTTTAATATTTGTTGGCATTCAGAAAAATAATAAAAATAAATACCGTGATAGTTTATTATAATAATCTTTAAATGTTAATTTTGACTTAATATTATTAATGATTTGTTTCTAGGTACGATTCATACATCTTTCATCTCACGTTATAATAGATTCTCAATATATAATATAAAATATAAAATACAAACGTAGAAAAGATAAACATTCATTCTTAATGATTATGATTACCTCGAAAAAAAAAACTACGACGTGCCTTTCATACTTGATACATTGAAATGTACAGAAAGAAGAAAAAAAGATAAATTGAATTGACTATATTATAGTTTTTTTATCGTTGAAGAAAGATATACGTAATAAAAAACAATGGAATGGGTTTCGATTTGTATATCAGAAATCTATAAATATCTTAGATATCGTGATGATACAGGTATTGATCGTCTTAGTCGTTTATACACAGTTGCACTTCTATCAGCATTTGTTACATTAATTTCTTCTCAACAATATATTGTTGGTGAACGTATTGTTTGTTGGACACCACCAGATTTTACTAAGGCACATATTTCATATGCAAATGATATTTGTTGGTTAGGTCATACCAATTATTATATACCTGAAAATTTAACTAAATTAGACAATCCATCATCTCAAAGAACTTATCCATTTTTACTCTATCCATGGCTTCCAATAATTCTTATTGGTATGACAATAAGTTTTGCTATACCATATTTACTTATTTGGCATGGATTATCAACAAGAACTGGTATTAATATAAAACGATTAATGAAATATCATAAAATAGAAGAATTAACTTCATTAATACATTTTATATTCTTCAAAACATATTCTACAAAGACTAATGGAAGATTTTATGTTGTATGTATATATATATTAATGAAAATATTATATATTATTAATTTATTTTGTCAAATTATTCTGATAAATAAATTACTTATGGGAGATTATTTTCATATTAATATAAAACAAATTTTTAAAATTTTATCTGTTAAATACAATATGTGGTCATCAGTAAGTTATTTATTTGAGAAAATGTTTTTTTTTATTATTATTATTATAAGGCACATGTACCAATTGAGACAATGTGTGGTAAGTGTAACAATAGAAGAGAAAAATATAATTATTTTCCTTTATTTAGATTTTATGGTTCGAATGTTAGGTATGAGTAATGATTTGTTTCTTTTTTAAGGAAAATGATTTTATTTTAAAATAGGTTCATATAATAATTGGTATACAATACAATGTATTTTACCATTTAATTTATTTACTAAACGAATATTCGCTTTATTAATACTATGGTTTATTATTTTATTAATTATAAATATAATTGATTTAGTATATATTTGGTTATGGCAACGATTATGGTCAAGTTCATATAGATATAATTATATAATTAGGTTATTTAATTTATATGAACAACATCTTCGTACGTTTTATTTAATTACTAAGATTTAAATAAAAAATTTTCGTTTATTATTTTTAATTTTAGATGAAAATAATAATAAAAACCTAATATTAGCAATTAAGAATAAAATGCTTTGTCATGAATTTATTTATAAATATTTAGGAATGTAAGAAGAAGTTTTTAAGATGAATAAGGTTGAATTTTTTTTTTAATTTTGTTTTAGGGATGGTTATTTGTTACTCAAATTTTTACATACTGATTTATTAGATATGAATATGAGTTTACTTGTTGTTGATCTTTATGATAAATTTTTAGAAGCAAAACACCCTCACCCTCAAAGAATTGTTATACGTGAGAATAGTACTGCTTTGTAAATATAAGAAAGAAAACAACAATACAAAGCATGCCTTTTTTTTTATATCCTTTTATAATAAAAAGTTAAAAAATATGATTTTGTTTGAATAAAACTTTTCAAAATTTATTGAATGAAGATAAATGACAAAGTATTCAAAATAATGTTTCGATTATTACGAATTTTATAATAAAATCATATTTCTAGTATAAGAAAAATATATAGGTTGAAAACCTTATACAACAATTTATTATAAATTATCTGAATAATAAGTATTTAGTTCAATAATAAAAGAAAAACAAAATAAGCACACCTAATTATCTAAACATACCAAAATTTGTACTAATAATTTTTGATTCGCAATTTGAATAAATGGTGGGTAATTTCGCATGAAGAAAAAAAAAGAATAATACATTTGTATGTTTCAATAACTTTGTCCTTGGATCATTGTTTCATTTTGTTTTTTGCAAAACAACTACTACGTTTGATTGCTATCATATACAATTGTTGTTTATAAAACATCAAGTTATCATCTATTTTTAGATCTTATTAAAAAATACAAATAACATTATGTCAAATAATAACATAAAATTTTTTTTCTTTTCAAAAAACGATTTTATATATAAGATATTAACAAATTCATTATTTGATAATATTAATCTCGTCATATATTATTTTCAATATATGGCAAAAAAGAACAAATGAAGATATTTTGCAGTCTATTTATTACAATGATGATAATCTTTCTTTCTAATGATGTAATTCGATTGAAATATTTTAATTTGATTTCTATATCATCTACATATATAAAATTTATGCTGATTCATCCTATTGACAATGAGTGCGCGTATTTATATCATAAGATAAAGCCAGGTGATACTTATTGTACATATAATTTTTCTCTCATGCTCGAGCAAGCACATCGTCTTCTTATTGTCTTTGTATATTCATAAGTATATTTTTTTTTTTCACATATTTATACATCGTACATTAAGAAAATTATTCACTATTAATTTATTTATATTCTATTAAAATTTTTCTTTTCAAATTCCAATGCTTAACGCTATACCTGATACACGTCAATCACGTGAATTTTCTGGAATATTTTTAACACCAAATGAAATAGTTGGTGGCGATCATGAAGATGAAATTGAAGATCCAGAACGAAAGAGTCAAACATTTGGTGAATCAATAGATTTACCCGAAAGACGTAAATCATCTATATATTCTAGTAAAAGTGAATCAACATCAAGTTTCGAACCTCCACAACGAGATGCTACAGTTGATATGGGTAATAAAAAAAAAAGATTATTTTTTTTATTTAAAAATTATTTTGATATTTTTAATAAGAGTGACATATAGACATATGTGCGCCATTATGTCAAAAGATTAGGTCTAACGTCATGAACTAAACCAAGGACATAAAAAAAAATATTTGCTTTGTATTTTTTTCTTTTGATATAGAAATAGTTATTGACGTATGAATAAATATACTCGAAAACAGTGACAAAGCAAGTAAACAGTCACCCCCGACTAAAACTGTTATTTACTTTTGCATATGATTGTTGATGTAATTTATCCTTGAACACATCTGTTGTTTTTTCTTTTCGTACAAGTACATTTATACATCAGTGTCCTATATTTCATACACAATATTTTCAATAATGAAATCAATCAAATTCTTATCAGACAGAAAATTTTTTAATGTTTACGAAGAAAATAAAATATTATTCTTCTATTATACAAAAGAAAAGCTAACTAAATTTTAATAATAAGAATAGAAATGATACCAGTAATACATCGTATATGTGTTCTTCATCATGGTTATCATTCTGATGAGAAGAAGAAGAATAATATGAGACAAGAAAAACAACGAAATGTTAATGTTAATACTTATCATACAGTACCAATTACTTGTCTCGATGAACAATCATCGATGACAAATTCGAAATCTGGTTTGTTACATTTTTCGAATATTTTTTTTTACTTTGTATTTTTTATTACAAAAAGAAAAATACTAAATATCAATGATCTTATTTATTTATGAATATTCTAGTTGAACGACCAATATTTGAAGGTATTCGTTTGGATGCTGTTCAATCACGAAGTCCATGGCTTCGTTTATTAGCTGAATGTTTCGCAGAATTATTTGGTACAGCTATTCTTGTTTTATTTGGTTGTTCAGGCATTGCTCAATTTACACTTTCACGTGGTGCACTTTCCACATTTTTATCAGTTAATTTTGCATTTGGTTTTGGAGCAATGATCGCAGTTTATGTTGCTGGTCCTGTTTCAGGTAATTGAAATCTTATTTAAAAGAAAAGATATCATCCAATGTTTATTTATTATTAGGTGCACATATTAATCCAGCTGTATCAATTGCAATGTTAAGTTTACGATCGATTACACCATTACAATGCCTTACTTATATTTTATCTCGTATGTATTTGAAAAATGTATATTTTAATTGATAAATTTATTTTGTTTTCTTTTAGAATTTGTTGGTGCATTTCTGGCAGCTGGTTTAGTATTTGGAACGTATTATGATGCAATAAGTCGATTTGATAATGGTACAAGACAAGTAAAGAATTTTGCTTATTCTAATACAAAAAAAAACTAATTTTATTTAATATATACAAAAAAAACTTAGGTATCAGGTGAACAAGCAACTGCTGGAATATTTGGTACATTACCAGCACAAGGTGTTAGTCAAGTAGCACTTTTTTTTGATCAAGTTTTATCAACAGCTCTTTTACTTATTGCTGTTTGTGCATTATCAAATAAACGAAATAAACTTGTAGCAAATGCTCAAATTCCACTTGCAGTTGGATTTGTTATTGTTGCAATTGGTGTTGCTTTTGGTATAGAATAATCTATCTTTTTATTTTTAATTTATTTTATCCTTTTTCTTTTGTGTATTTTAAAGGTTTTAATTGTGGTTTTCCAATTAATCCAGCACGTGATCTTGGTCCACGTATATTTACACTTTGTGTTGGTTATGGAAGTGAAGTATTTTCTGCTGGTAATTATTATTTTTGGATTCCATGTGTTGGTCCCATATTTGGTGCATTAATTGGTGCATGGATTTATCATGGTTATAGTAAATTGATGAAAATACATATTGGTGAAGATGATAAAGAAATAGCTCGTGCTCGTTATCAAGTTGATGTGCAAAATGTAACACGCATGTAATCGTAATTTAATCAACAAATAAATCAATAAAAACGAAAAGAAAAGTTCAATTATTCAAAAACTTTTATAGACAGTGTATATATAAATTAAATAGTTCGTTTTTTTTTTCTTCTTAATATGATATTTAATCATAAATAATGATTAAATAGAAAGTATTGTCTTTCATTTTATTTCCTTCATTTTTTTGTTTTCATATACTATTTCGAACATTGAAAAACAATAATAAAAAAAAAATTATTTAATCAAATATTATAATGAAATGTTTGTTTTTGTTTTAGAAAAATTTCTCATTATTGTAAAATAATATTAATCATGGAATGGAAATATATTATCAGTAGTATGTTATATTGAAAAGATAAATAGAAGAAAAGAAAGTATAAATGTTATCTTTCAAATTATTCAATATTGAAAGATAAAAGATATTTTAAAGTGATTTTAAAATATCCTAATCTCAAATTCAACAAAAATAAATTTAAAATTTTGATAAATTATTCTATCCACTTAGTACGTTATAACACAGTCAGGTTTGAAGTCTATAGCTTTGCAATGGATGAGAATCTGTAACAATACTGTCATGTGCGATTTTTACAACGTACCCGATCATCTTGCTTATTGATTCCAAAATAATATGACTTTTCGAAATAAAAATAAATATATACTATTCGAATCTATAAGTAGTAGTTTTAAATGTACTCATACGTTATCTATCATTCATTAGAATTGAGGTGCATGTAATTTCTTCTATTCTTTATTAATATTACTTTTTTAGTTCTTCAAAATTATTATACTCCTGTCCTTATATGTTTCCTTTTAATACATGTCAAATATCGGTCAATTTTGTATCACAATTTCATTGACACAAATATATTTAAAACACTCATAGACATTCCTCTGTTTATGATTGTAACCATCTTGAAAAATAACTTCTCATAAATACTTAATTCTTTAGTTATTTATTGTGCTACAGTTGTTCGAATGAATTTTACATATTCATTATTATTAAAATATATTTTTTTTACAAACGATCACTACTTCACGATATAAATTCTTGAACGATTTTTATATCAAATTTTGTTTCTATAATTTATAAGAAAACCGAAACACTAGTACATAACAATACACTGGCAAGTCTTATTGGTGAACCTATCACAATTGGACAAGTCGAGGTGGCTTGTCTCAAAACGATAAGTCAACTTGCCGTATTGTGATAAATTTCAGAATACGATGTGTTGATAAATTCTTATTACTCGATAATGTTTTTGTAATTATATAATATCTGCCGAAATTAATTCAAGATAATTTTAAAAAAACTCTCAGTTGAAGATAATATACATTAAACATACATTTTAAATATTTTCAAAGTGCTTTATTAAATAAAAAAAATAATTTTATAATTTTTCTTTGTTCGAATAAACAATTTCATTACATATTAAGACATATTATATTACAAGAAACTATTAAATTACTCTTGTACAGTATCTTAAATGTATATGAAAATAGATATTAAAGGATTAAATTGATATGTTCTACGTAATCAATTTTGATCACATATATAAAAACTGAACAATTTTTATTTTTACAATTTATTATAACATGTCATTATTCTACATTCGATTTATTTTTCTTCTTCTAATTTTATTTAATTATGCATCTGGATTAACAAAACTTCCATTATGCCAATGTGAATGTTGTCCAGGTGAACAATGTCATACACAATTATTAATATTTTCTACTGATAAATGCACTGAAACAACTTGTTCTTTTGAACAATGTTATAAAATGTATCCAAAAAAATGTGGTCTTATACCTGGTTTTACAAATGCATCATGTAGTATTGTTAATAATACTAAAAGTAACTTACCTGATGTTACTATTTCTCTCTTACCTAATTGTACATCATCTAATGTTATATTACCAACTATGATTAATATAAATATTTTATTTTATTTTTTTCTTAAATATTTATAAATTTTATGAACAAATTTTTTTTTTTATTAATCAAGCATTATCTATTTAATAAAATATATATAGTTCTAGTAGAATAAATAAAAGATGAAAGATTTAATTCTTTTTTTTGTTTTGTTATATTTACAAAAAAAAGCAAATTCTAGTCTAGATAAATTTCTTAAAAATAAAATATACTACCATGTAATATTGTTATACCACCAATAACATAAACAAGAACAATATCAATAAGAAAAATAAAGGCTGCATAACCATTAATATATATTCGTTGATATATTTCCATAAATATTAATGTCATTGTAATACCTGCACTAAATAATGTTAATGGTATAAGAATATATGAACGATTTCTATTATTTGTTGTTGTTATCATTAATAAAAATGATGAAAATGTACTTATTATAAGAAGAATAATACTAAATAAAGTTAATAATGTTATTTTTCGATCTAATTCTTTTATTGTACAATAATATGTATCTAAACATTCTTGAAATAATCCTGTACGATTATGATTTATATTTATATTCCAATTAGGTGTTGATATTGATAAAACAGTTGTAGTTAAGATAAATGTTAAAAATATGGAAATAAGTAAATCAAGAACGAGTTTTTGGTTTGAATACATTGATTTATTAACAGAAAAAAAAAGAAAGAAATGATAAATGTTAATTGTGTTCTAGACGTTTTTTTTCTTGAAATTCAATATTCTAACTGTCTGTTGTTTTATTTCATATCATTAAATAATAAAAATAATGAAGTTTTTCTATTCTTTAAATAGAAGATATTATCATTAATTTTTATGTTTATAAAGCTATAAATAATTTCAATTATCTTTGTATTAAATAAAAATTTAAATAATTTTTTTTTTACCATTGCTAAATGATATGTTTTATTGATAAATTCTTTAAGATTAACACCAATTAATTCATCTAATTTATTTCCATTATAATACCATTGAATAGTTGGTATTCTTGTCTACATATTCAAAAATAAAATTTTTCATTATTAGAAAAGTTATTAATGCAATCACTATGGGATTAAAATGTGAGATATGGTATAGCTGCTAGTAACGATTTTAATAGATAACTCTTTTCCTTTCGGATAGACGATACTCTTTGGTATAAGATCATATCTGAACAAAAGTTCACCGATTCTATTAGAAGACCATGCACTAATTAATTAATTAATCACAAAACAGTATTTGTTGATGATAATAATGAATAATTAGGTAAATATTGCCGTTTTTCTACCGATTTTTTTTGAGAAATTTCGTTGCATTATCTAATGCATTACAGTTTTTCGGTGAAATAATACCCAAAAAACATTAATAGAAATTATAAACTAACTACAATTAGTCGTGATTACTTAATTAATTCTACGAGCAGGAATGTTATTGAGTCTGTTTGCGATGATTTTAACTCAATGTCTGTCACCATCTGTGGGGAGGACGGAGCCAATTTCTACACTCCTTTTTAGACCGTATTTCACAAAAAAAATTCTAATTTCCCCTAACTATATTCAAATGTTGAGTTAATTCACTATGATTTTCATCTATATCAATACGATAAAAATTTATATGAATTAATTTTTTATCATAAGATAAATCTAATATTGTTGGAATAATCATTTTTGAACCAAGTGACCAACATACACTAAATATCATAATATTTAAACGTTGTTCAGTAATTATCTCATGAAATTTATGTTCTTTTGAAAATATATACAAAGGCATTTTAAATAAATATTGTTTTAATGGCGCATTTATATTTAAAATTTTTTTTTTTCATTTTCTAAAATGACTTTTCGTTCTCGATGTATGTCTAATGATATATCTTTTTTTCGTATTATTCTTTCATTTAATTCAATGCTTATAATAAATCGTTATTGTAATTCATTAAAAATTCTTAACTATCTTCGTTCATATTTTTCTTTATTAAAAAATTCTTTACCAATTATTTTATATGAAGTAAATAGTCATGAAGAAATTATTTTAACAAATGATTTATTTATATTAACGCCAATTAATAGTGGTATATATTTAGCTTTACTTAAATATAATTCAATAAAATATCAACCATTAATTGATTTAAAATTAATTCCAATTGAAATATTTCCAGAAAAAAAATTTTTACCAAAATCTATGCCATTTATTATTAATGAAATAAAACCATTTATAGAAACATTAAGTAATGTAATTGATTATATAAAAGAATATGAAAAAAGAAAAATTTTTTCTCAAGAAAAATATATTAAAAATCAACCAAATAATAATTCACCATTACCTAGTATTAGTCAAGTATCAACAAAAAAATGTAAGCATAAATATGTTTTCAAATAAATTAATTTCAGCATATACATGCTGATCTATCTAGTTGTATTAATATTCAACTGAGAGTTAACCAAAAGTTCGTACAACGGTGATTGATTAACCTTAAGTATTTCATTCTTTTAAATAGCTTCAATACTCTCACAAATAAATACATAGTTATTATTAGTTGTAACATACATATAATGCTCACGATATATTATTATTTGAGATCTATGTCTTACTACAACTGAGAATTGAAAAATATTTCATTGTAGCCATTTTTTTAAAGATAATTGGTATGAAATATGTTCACTTGTTACAATTCAACCTTGTCCTCAGAAGAAAGAAAGCTAGTCGTTCATTTAAAGTGGTCAATCTCTTTCCGAAAAAAAAATTTTTCGACTCGTCATTACTGCAATTTTCATTGGAAAACTAGAAACAACGGGAAATATCGATAATAATTTTTCCACAACATATAATTAATTAGGACGTACAACTAACATATCATGTTATATGCTAACGAATCTCAAGTTATTTTATCCCATGTTTACTGACATTCTACTGATAAATTTTATAAATTTATTTAAAACACATATATTGCTTTTGCCCTATGTAGTCAAGTTAATCAAATATCCTATTTGTAAGCATTGAAGATCATGCTTCAACTATATATAGTCTGTCTTTAACCACAAATCTTTATTAAAAAATATGCGGATACTTTTCATTCTCTGCTCTATTTGCATCAAAGTGTATACGATTAGTTGAATCCTATGTATCTCTATGTTGTTTCAGATTTAATAGATAGAGCACTATTCAATAACAGAAGCAGACATGAATTTACATAACAGCCATATTAAGATACACAAAAGACATTTGGATATTTTCCAATAAATTCTGACAGTCAAAAACGAACAATAGGCTCTTTTTCTGAGTATTATTATCTAATACATGCGATAGAAATATAAGATGATGCAATCATCAATATGTAAAGAATTCAATATTTCATTACTTTTTGTTCATCCTGTATATATTATAGATCGAACAAAAAGTACAATAGGTAAAACTTCATCTATAATGTCATCGGATTTTGTTCATACATCTTTATCAACATCATCTATTTTACCAATATATCTTAATCATGATATTGATATTCAAAAATATATAGTTACTGATCCACAACGAATTAATCGAACATCAATTGATAATAATCCATTACCATTTACATTTCGTATACTTAATCCAAATGAAGAAATAATTCAACAACAATCTATAAATAATACTATTACATTTCCATCGATTCTCGATATATCTGGTTATTAAAAAATGTCTTTTTTTGTAATAAAAATACTTTTTTCATTTTTCTTTTTTTTTTATAGATAATAATCAATATGAATTCAATGAAAATGAACTTGTTCTTTTTAAACAACAACATTTTTCTTCTTTATTTTATCTTGATTCATCATTTATATTAGAATTAAAAAATTGTATACATCAATTAGCTATTGAAAAAAAACTTGAACAAACAGAAATATCTGATATACTTATGAAATTAAATCATAAAATTTTACATAATAAAGATATATCAAAAACTATTCGAAATTTACAAAAAGCATCATCAAATACAACTAAACAAATATCATTATCAAATATATCAAATTTAATGAAAATACTTTTACGAATAGATTATTTAGAAAAATGTAATAAATTAGATAAAGAAAAAATTCAAATATTCAATGAACGAATAAATCATTTGTAAATTAATTTAAAATTTTATAATAATATTATAAATTTTTTATTTTCTTTTGAAATAAGAGCATCTATGGGTATATTAAATCAACAAACAAAAATGTTTAAAAAACTTTTTCAACTTGATTTATTTGAAAATCAACCTAATCAACAAATTTTTTCATCGTTTATTGATAATGATGTACAACATATCGTACCTAAAAAAATACCACTTAATTCATTAGGTTTTCGTTTTTATTTTATTTAAAAATTTCCAATAAAATATTCTTTCATCAAGGCATAAAAGAAATTATTCATCAACTTCAATTAAATATCGATCGTTTAGGACCATTGATAACATTAATTCTTATTGATAATATTCAACAATTTGTTTATTCAGGTTTACTATTAACTTTAAATAAAATTCCACAATTAAAACAATATTTAATACAATTTATTGAATATATACAAAATGGTCAATTTATTGGTATTCATCTTCAACGCCTTATTGAACAAATGAATAATAGTGTACAAATGAAAAAAGATTTATTACCTAATCAATTAAATTCTTTAATACAAAAAGCAAAATTATCATCTAAAACTAAAAATATAAAAACGATAAATAATTATAATAAATTAATTTCTTCTTTAATGAATTTAGCTTATCAAGGACAATTAAATACATATACTAATATTTCAATAGAACATATTACAATCAAAGAACAAAGTATATTTATTAAAAGCTATATAAAAAAGAAATTCTTGTTCAATATTTAGATTCATTAATAGATGTTTACAAACAAATTGATATGGTTAATAATAATCTTCAATCATTACTTCTCTTTCTTCATGAACAATCATCTATAGCATTACCATCCGGTCATATTCCTTATCATTATATCAATGATTTTATTCAATATCTTCGTCATTTTGCACAATTAGGCATTTTATATGAACCACATATTTCTTATATATTACAAGATTTACATAAAGCTAAAAATCAAGATAATATAACTGTTGAAAAATTTAAAATTATCTTAGAACAGATCAAATCTGTAGATTATGTTTATGCATATAATCATTTGAATTTGATTGAATTTAAGAAATTTTTAAATGATATGGTTTTGGATGGTAAGAGAAACAAAAAAACCGAATAAAAGTTGTAGAAGAAATTTCTATAATACATTAATAATCTAATGTTTTATTAGAAGATCAATTGACAAAACTCACGATGAAATTTCATATTGCTATGTAATATAATCCTATTTGACGCTGATATCTAAAGGTTCTTTAGTTAAATATATGTATAAAAAAACGTTCACACATTTGTTTTTCGAGATAAATCTTCGTTGGGAAATTTAACGTAAATATTTCTTCTATAATCCAAACGGTTCAACTGTTTCTTTTTTAATAATACAGTAGTATGCTTTTCAAAGTTTTATTTTGATATGATTTGACTTACAAACAAACGTTCGAAATAATTATCTTCAATATTGTCATAAGCATCAATAGATTCATCAAGTTTGTCTTCTATAATTTCTGAAAGTCTTTCAAAGAGTTGTTGATTGGCTGCAGTACGAATTTTACAAGGGCATTAAGAGATATCTTTAATACTGTCTACATCTTAACTTTGTCTTTCAAAATCGACTTGCATTTTTTCATTTAATCATGAATGATGATTTATAGAACCAGACATTTATCTGAAAAAAAAGTATACTCTTAGAACTTATGTTTTCATTGACACAACATGTTTATTTTTAAACTTATTATGCATAGGAAGGAAGCTCTAAAGATGCTATATCTAATGGTATATTTATGTTAAAGAACAGATGCAGTATGAAGTATGAAAAGGGTATTTGAAGAACTAGTAACAATTTTTATTTTTCCACAATACATTCACATTTATTATTTATTCCAGAAATCAAGAAGAAGAAGAATCTTTAGAATAACTTTCGATAGAAAAAAGGACAGAGATCTGCAGCTTTTATCATCTGAAAGAATAGATGTAGCATCTTCAGGGCTTCCTTTCTATGTATAATAAGTTTAAAAATAAACAGATTACATCAATGAAAATATAAGTTCTAAGAGTATACCTTCAATGTAGGTGGAGTGTATATCGAACAAATTTTTAAAGTATTATTAAATAATTTCTTAATCTCAAAATCTTTTATTCTTAGGTGATTTAACTCGTGGTCAAGCATTATATATTCTCGATCGTTTGATTGATTTATGTCAAATAGAACCTATAACTACTTATGATATAAAAACACTTCTTACAAATATTCAACTTGAACATAATCGTCAACAAGCAATTTATCCCAAATTACTTAATTCTTTACAACTTCTTGCTGAAACTTATTCAAATCCTTTAATTGAACTTCATTCATTAGAACGTGAAATTCAAAAAATACTTTTTTCATCTAATAATAATATTAAACGAATACCAGATAATACTCGAAAACTTTTAAATGATATGATATTATTTTGTAAAAAATTTCATAATGATCATACATTACGTAAACCATTATTTAATCAAACCATGAATTATAAATTTTTTAATAAAATGAATGAAATATTAAAAATAAAACAAAATATTATTTCAAAAAAACAATCATTAACAGCTATTATACAAATTCATAAACATTTTCAACAAATCTCACATTTAAATTTACAAAATTTTTTAAATGATCATCAATTAGATTTAATATTTGAAAATATTCATGTAAAATATTTTAAACAAGGAAAATATATTGAACAAATTTTACAACATATGTCAGAACTTGGACATTTACAAGTAAAATTTTATTTCAAATAAAAGCAACAAAAAAAAACAATTAAAATTTTTATAGGAAAAATCTTTTGTTGAATATTTTATTCAACATTTTCTATCTAATCAAATAACAAGTTCAAATATAGAAAAATCTAATGAAATTCAATTTAAACTTCAAACATACCCATTTACATTAAATCTTAATCATCCAAATATTCGAGATATAATCGAATATTTAACAAATCTTGAAATACAAGATAAAATTGATACAGGTACTTTAATAGAAATTCAAAATAGACTTAATCAATTAGCTCGTTTTGAAAAATTATCTTTACCACAAATAAAACTTATCATTGATGGTATTCTTACATGTCATGGTAAATAAGTTTTTTTTTTAAATACTTTACAAAACAATCTATTCATTTTAATTTATTCTATTCAAAAGGTAAAACATATTTAACAGATAAACATGGTTTTCAATTAATACAATCTTATCGTTTAATATTAAATGATATAACATATGCAATTGAATTAGAATTCTATATACAACAACTAACATCTGAATATAAAATATCAGATAATTATAATTATAATTATCGTCAATTTTTATATGAAATTTTACAAAATCAATTATCAATAAATGAACTTATTCGTTATCGATTAGAATTAAAACAATTTTTTTATATAAAACAAATGGATATTGATCAAATAAAAGCATTTATTGATTTATTACCAAATAAATATAATAATTTATTTCCTTTAACACTAACAGATAAATTGTTAGAACGACTTAAGTGGGATGGAAAAATATTAGATAAATCAATTCGAGATCAATTATTAAAAGTATGAAATGAAGAAACATTTTCTTTTCGTTTTTATTAACTTCTTGAGAACTAACATATGATGTAATGTACCTCTTTTTAAATTTCATAATTTTTGAATAGCTATAATGAGGTATCTAGGTACTAAATCTGAGAGATTTTTAGAACAATACCTCTGTATTAAAAAGGAGGAGGAAGGTCAATGGTCTTTTACGATTCTTAACAAATCTTGATTCTTCGTGACATTCAAAGGATGATTTTACAATAGCACTCAAGCATCGTTGCTTTGGCCTTATCCAATCTTGATGAAATATTTCAAGAAGATGTATCTTAGGTCATGCGGTTGACGGTAAAAATTTCCGCTCTGTACCTTGAGCCTACTAAGAGTTAGCTTAAGATTATGAGTATATTTGTACATCGTGAATTTCTTCGTCATTTCGAATGTTAAGAAGTTCAGGTTTGTTTTAAAATATAGCTAAGACCTGATGCCTAGAAATCTTCTATGATAAAGTACTGAAAAATTCGACTTTGTTAAGTTGTAGAACTAATTTTTGTCTTCATTTCGACACCAAGACTAGCTTTCTAGCGTATAGAATGATGAGGAAAATCTGCGACGCATGGAAACATTAAAATTAATCTAATCATGAGAAAAACGCAAATTAACTTTTTTAAATTTTCAGAAAACTTTAATTTTGACTATGAGAGAGAAGTAAAAAAATATTTTTATCTTCCTTTTGTCCCAATAAACTGCATCAATTGTCTTCATTTGTATCATTGTCCTTTTTGGCAAATTTGATATTTAGACTAATCTGCATAATAAATAGAAAATAGGTGTCAACAACATGACTATAGCTTCATATAAATAAACTTTTTAGAGTCCAAACGCTAAGATATAGAATAACAGATTTCTAAAGAAGAAAATTGTCATTTAAATAAATCAATTTTTTTCATTTAGTTTGAACGTTCTGGTGTTCTTTCACAAGATAATTTTGAAGATATCTATAATAATCTTTATCAGACATCAAATATTTCTTTTCTTTTAATGGAAGATACAAAAACTAATCAAATTTTCATTAATCTTTTCAATAAAATAAATGATTTACTTAATGATAATTTAATTGATTTATATCAATCGATTCAAATAAAAGAACAACTTTATTTTCTTGAAGATCTATATGATATATTAGATTTATCGCAAATAATTACTATTGAATCACGTCTTTTAAATTCATCAAATCAAAATGAATTTGATAAAATTTCTAAAGAATTATATATCTACATTTATGAAGAACAATTTCGTTTATCTAAAGCACAAGATTTAATTTCTATTTGGCATTTAAATGAAGAAAAAGGTAATTCTAATGAAAAACAAATTATTAAACTATTTAATGAACTTGCTAATCTCAATACACTCTATAGTAAATATAAATCAATATATTTTCTTTTATTATTCATTTTTATATTTTTAGATAATTCTAACACATTATTATTAGATCGATATATTGAAATGAAACAAGTAAATCAAACTATATATCGACATTTGATTAAAGATTTACAACAATTAAAAGATCGTGCAATGATTGATAAACAAGCAATTGAATGTATTCGTTCAATTGAAGCTCGAATATATAAATTTGATTATAAAAAACGATTTAATGAAATATTTATTAAAAAATTAGAAAATCATTTAAAACAAATATTTTATACTTTATCTCATTCATTTGAACAATATTTACGTATTGATATTTGTAAAAAATTAAATGAATTAGTTGAAATTTATATTAATTCAGATTCAAATGAAAATTCATCTGATGATTTATTAAATACATTTAATTTATATACTATACAAATTCAACAAGGCGAAAGAAGACCATCAAAAACTCGCAGTCATTATATTTCATCAGATGAAATCATTCCAAAAATATCATCTTTACAATCATTGTAAAATATTTATTAAATAAATTAATCTATTCTTTATTCATTTAAAAGTAACTATGGTTTCTAATTCAGAATATCAATGTTATACATATAATCATTGTCAATTAAAGAAAACAATAAGGATATTATTTATGATAGCAAAATTCGATGAATCTTTTATTGGTCTATTACAAGATAATAATGATTCACAATTGTCTTTTTTATATAATATTTTAAAACGATCATATGTTGATAAATCACAAGAAAATAAGATAAAACAACATGATGATTCCGATAAAAAAATACAATCAGATTCTTCTCATTATTCTTCATTTAAATCTGTTTTTCCAAATAAAAATAATATTTCATTAATTAATGATAAATCATTGAAACAAAAAACAGAAGCAACTATAAAATCTCATCAGGTTTTAAAATTAAACAAAAAAGATTTTTTTTTTATAAAATCCAATTTCATATATTCTTTTAGATCAAACATCCTTCAAAGAAATTTACGAAAAGTCAAAATATTAATATATCAATAGATAAAAAATGTAATTCATCATTATTGAATCAACAACTACTATGTTTAAAACAGCAAAGTTTGAAAAAGATTGATCGCACTTATTATATTTTTGATCAGGTCCGTTATCAAGTTGATATTTACATGTAAAATGATTTGAATAAGTTACATAACCGATAGATCATAATGAACAATCATTCCTTTTTGTATTACAGAACACAGCGAAACGAATCCTTCATTATATTATATAAAAGATTATTGCATAGGATATATCCTTATTTTTAGAATAGACATAAATTAATTTAAACCTCATTCTATCATATAATTTTATGAATATCGTTTCGTCTATAATCATGTGCAGTATAAAAGAATAGGGATAATAATTGATCATTGCTAATTATCAATGATATACACGAAATTTTCTAGTACATGTGAATATATATTTTAACAAATTTTTCTCTATGGCTTATTCTATATGTTGAATCTTCTACGTACTATGTGACTGCATAGACACATTCATTTAATGAAGTAACATTCCTTCCAGTGAGAAATAATTATTACAGTATGATCAAAAGGTCAAAAGTAGCATATTACAATTTCATCTACTAATAAGACAGTGCAATGTCACACAGATCAAAATCGTTATGAATGCGATGTAAAGAGAATATTTCATTGATAGCTATCGATGACTATTTATCAATCCTAATATTAATACGATACATTATTATAGACATAATAACATCAAGAAAAGTATACCATAGAGTGAGATTAAAAGTTATAGTCACTTAATTAACGAAACAAATAATCTATCGGTTATATATCGAAAAGTATCTCGTGTTATACGATTAAAATATGATTACAACACATTGTGTCTACTCTAAAAAATAACGATACTATTCTGTCATGTATTTAATTTTGAAAAAAACCAGTCATATACTATGATCCATTCACCATGTCTTCAAAAAAAAAATTAATTTTCTATTACAAAAATACTCTTCATTATTGTAGCGTAATTCATTCTATCCTGCTCATGTACCCATTAAATATGGTTTCCAAATACGTTCATTAATCAAAAATAATCGATTACCATTATGGCGATTTAGTAACCAAGATAAAAATCAAATAATCTATAATTCTGTACGTTATTTATTATATATTTTTAATAATAAGAAGATTTTGGTCTATTCACTATATTTAGTCAATTAATCAAAATCTTTCAAATAAAATCAGCTCACCTTTTACTATTTCTTCATTATCAAAAAAGTTAAAATTTTCATCATCAACGACTGTTATTCAGAAATATTCCTTATCTATTGTCTCACATATACAACGTCATTGGATTAATTCATTGCTAAATAGTCGGCAGTTAAAAGAACATCAAAAACAGCTGTCACCAACTGTTTATCAATCTAATCATCAACCATCTACTTCAACTATGGTTATTTTACGCAAACCTTCATTATATAAATTAGTTTCACTAAAAAAATATTCTGATAAACAACAAAATCATCATGAATATAAAATAAAGAGACGAACAAGATGTATTACATTTGAAGAACATTTACAACGATATTATTTATCAAAATGGTGTTTAATTTATACAAGTGATTTTAAAAATAAATAAAAAATCAAATAATAAATTTAATATCTTATCTTAACAAAAAGAAAGAAAAAGAAGTTTTATTTCAATAATAATTGTATTGTATGTCAAGCATAGAACAATTTTATTTGATTTCAAAATTTCACATTCTTAGTTTTTTTTTTCATCATTTGATTTAATCTAATAATTAAACAAAATGATGATAAAGATTAAAAAAACAATACATATACGCAATCAATTTGATTGATTTTACAATACAATGAATTTTGTATATTCTTTCTTTTTACATTCAGACGATGAATTATAACTTGTATCAATACGCATATAAATGAAGTGTACCGTGTAATTGTATATGTCGTTTTCTCCTTACAACATTATCAATCTTTTGTCGACCTTCGGGAAAAGACTTGCTTGCTTAATTTGTCTAAGAGGCATACACTTGTTTGTTTCGTTAGTTCTGTGTTTAGCAGCTGTAAACGTTAATAGGATATGGAACGATGATGATGATGATGATGATGATGTTGATGGCCAAGACAAGAATAACAGCAGCTGACAATCAATAAAAATATCGATTTGTTTTAAGACAAATCTTCTTAATATTATTTATGGTTTATTATTTCATAATATTACTCAATAATTGTTTGTATTTATTAACATTTAATTAATGAAATAGAAGTTGAAAAAGAAAAAATTCGATATTAAAATCGATAAGTTCTCGTTTTTCAATAGACCGAACACACCTGTTCGATCATTTCTCTTTCTAATATAAGAGAAAAAGAACAGAGAAATTTTTTTTTTCTATTAATGTTTTTTTTGTTCTTCTCTTTATATCCTATCATATTGATCAAACATACATATAAAGAAATACTCAGTGCAGTGCCAACAATTGCAACGATCTATATAGTGTATATTTAAAAAAAACATTCATTATGTCTAGATTTAAATCTTATATCAATCCGGTACTTATCAATAACAGTAAAACCGAACAAAATCTATCAACTCATTCAACAACATTACCACCACGACGACATATTACACAGGTATATATATATAAAAAAAAGGTTATATCAATAATATTTTTCATTAATTATAAATATTAAGATTACAATTGGTGCTGATGAGGATAATGATAAACCACCAATACCACCAACACGCCATCCAATGGTTAATCGATTGACATCAAGTATTGATGAATCTCTTGTTAATTTAACTTTACTTTCACAAGATGCACAACTTGAACAAGAACGAGCTTTATATGAACTTGATCAAGTATTTATACAATTTCGTAGATATATTGACAAATACTATCGTCAATATGAATATGATATAAAAACTTCATATATGAATTATAATCAACATTTATATGAACGTGAATCAAAATTAAAACAAGTTCGACAAGAACTTATACAAAATTTTACATCTATTCATAATAATGATAATGATAATTATTCATTTGATATAAATAAATATCGTTATTTAGAAATGCTTACAACACAAACACTTAATCAAACAATGAATGATGAAAAAATCTTACCAAAATATCGAATAAAATTAAATAATATTGATCAATTAAATAAATTTTTTTTTATTCAATGTGAAGAGCAATCTTCAAAAACAATATTTGAAATAAATAATATAATAGATAATAATGATGATGATAATTTATCTAGAGAAATTACACCAATACAAAGAAGCGTATCAATTGGTTAGTATAATTACTTTAAAAAAAAATACGAGAATTATTTTACATGTGTAATATATTTAAAATTGAATCTTAAGAAAATCTAAGTAAACTTATTCTTATAGAATTCTTTTTTCTATATAGATACATCAACATCAACAAATATAACAGATGAATATGATAATGTTCCTAAAGATGATTATGGTCATTATCGTGTATCTTATCATAATACATTAAAACCAAAATTAAAAAAACTTGAACGATGGAGTTATCCACTTCATTCCGGTAATTATTTTATTCCATTATTTACACCATATCGTCAAAATTCTCTATTATTATATTGTCTTGATCGTGAATCATTTATTTGTTATAATTCTCAATCATTATTATCATCACCAACAATAATTAAATGGAGAAGTGGTACACGTCCATCTGCTGTTTATTGGTTTGATGAAATGAATATATTATTTATTGCTTGTCATACATATATTTATGGTTGTTATTTAGATGAAAATATACAAGAAAATCAACGAATTCATATTCGTATACCTATTGAACAAACATCAATATGGTCGGATACTCAAGGTCAATTATGTTGGCCTAAATTTTTAACATGTGGTGGTGGAATTGATCAATTACTTTATGCATATTGGACAGATATATTAAATAAAGATGCTACACCATCAACAACATTTATTTATTATCAAATTCAAGGTAATAATTATATAATTAAATCTCGATATTTTCTTGATGGTCGTCTACGTGCATTACATTCAACATTATCAACATTACGTCTTGGAATTTTAGTTGAACAAATTAAAAATCAATGTGTACATTTAGAAATTCGTACATTAAAAGATTTTTGTCTTTTAGCAAAATTTGAATTACGTACAACATTTGAACAATTTCGTTATGGTTGTTGTTTAACAAATTTATTATTTAATTCAAATTCATATATTTTATGTGATCATAAACAAAAACAATTATGGCATGTTAATGGTGATACAGGAGATATTAAAGTTAAACATATAAATGAACCTATTTATAGTGTTATGTGTTTATTAGATGGTACATTAACAATTTTATTAGGTTTACCAATGAGATTTGATTTTATTATTGATCCAAATGATACAGGAATTATTTTAAAGGATCTTTTTCATGAAGAAGAATCATTTGAAGTGTAATTATTAAAATATGAATTGTTTTATTTTGTTTTTTTTTATAGAGAATAAATATATATAAATATTTGAATGATTTTTTGCATAATAATTTTATTTTAAAAATCATTAAATAATATTCTACAATGTAAATTCATGAAGAAAAAAAAACAAAAATAAAAAGAAACTAATATTATTGACTTGTTAAGTATACTTGAATATTTTAAAATATATACTTGATTTTGTCATTAACATTTATAAATATGATAATAGATTTATTATTACATATATTAGTTTAACAAATGTAAAAGTCAATAGTATAGAAGAGATTTGAATATTTATTTAGGTAAAAAAAAATATATATAAGATGATATTTCGTCGATATTTTCTATGAATTTGTAATACCAATTTAAACGGTTAAGAGAATATTTTCCTTGAATTTGATATAAAAAGATTAATTAATTTTTCCATTCAAAACTCGATGAATTATAAAATAGTAATACTTTCATCAAAATATGTATATTCTGTTTAAACTAACAGAATAAGTCTTCACTATGAATGATCAAAACCAATCATTATTAACTAAATATTTCGTGGATTACAACTCTAGCGACAGAGTCAAATAATGGCTCATTTCTTTCCATAAATTTTGTGTAGCTTCACCGCTACTCGACTCTAGTACAATGAATCAATTTAAAACATATGTTTATTATATATTAAATTTTTCCTATTCAGGTTGATTATATTTTTTTACTTTATTTTTTGTTTCAGTCTGTTCTCATAATAAGGAAAATAACATAAACAAAAGAAAAAAAGAAAGACAACAGCAACAATGAAATACAAATACATACTTATATTTAAAGATAATATCGGTTGTAGCGTTAATTTTTTTTTCGTTTTTTGGTCTATTGAAATGAATACATACGTTTGATCGTATTATTTACCTTAATGATCACATGAATATCGCTGAAAACGCGAAAAATACACGACAACAAAAGAAAACATGCTAACTTTCCAAAAAAAAAAAAAAAAACGAAACTATATCAAGAAAAAAAGAGAGAATAATCATCAATCAAATGAAGAAAGACAAAGAGAAAAAAAAAACAATTAACGTTAACAATATTTCTCTTTCTTTTCTTTCGTTTATATTTTTTTTTAAATCAAATTTTATATACAAATTATATAAAAATAGACGATCATAATAGATCAAGATGATGTATCTTGTTGTTTTTCAGCTTGTGTTATATAATCTTGAATATGACGTTCAAAATCGTCCATTGAACATTCAATTGGAATTGGCTAAAAAAATACACAAATTAATTTAATAGAATATAATATATATATATAATTAACAAACCATTCCAGTTATATTAAGTAATTCAGTTACTTCGGCTTGTATGCGTTGAGCTGATGCACGCCAACGAGCTTCATCAGCTTTACGTTGTTCAACAATCTAAATAGATAAATAAATAAATATTTAATTAAAAGAGAAAAATTAATAAAATTAATATTTTTTACTTTAGTCATTTTTTCTCTATATGATTGCATAAATATTTCAACATCAAATTGACTAAGTTCGTCATATGTCATTGATGTTATTTGTTCACGTGTTAATTCCCAATCAGGTGGTAACATAAACTAAAAAATAATTTTTATCATTAAAATAATATTTAATATTCATACAAAAAAAATAATCTTTTTTTTTTACTTTAATTAATGCTTTAAATTTTCTTGCAATACTAAATAACGGTTCATTATCATTATTAATTGTTTCAGTTGTTGTTGTTGTCGTTGTTGTTGGTGCTGTTGTTGGTGCTGTTGTTGTTGATAATGATGGCGTTGGTGGTGTTGGATCTATATATGACCAAGCTGGTGATTTATAACTGAATGAATAATCAAATTCAGCTGTTGGAAATTCATCAAACCGCACTTTAAATATACTACGTTTATCATTTACACTCAAAACTTTTCCAGAACGACGAGCACCTTGATACATAGCCCATACACGTGCACCAATTGTTGGTGGTGGAAGACGACTATTTATATTTGTATTAGTATTATCAATATTTTCATTATTATTAGTATCATCATCATCATCATTATCAATTGAATGAACATTATTTGTTGATGTTACTGAATCTGATGGAGTAGATTGAGGATTTGTTGAACGTGATCTATCATTTCGAGTTGTTTTTGATGAACGTGAAGGCTAGAAAAATTAACAGAATTAAAAATATTTATTTAAAATTAATTTGAAAGATATGAAAAATTCTTTCTTTCTGTATTTTAATTTCTTAGTTTTTTGAAATATATAATTAAATTTTAGATCATTAACAGAAAAGAATTTCTCTATAAAAGACAAACTCTTAGAATAAACATTATGAAAGGAAAAAATGGCTTTTTGAATCGTGATTATTTAATGAAAATATTTAAAATGGTTATAATAATCTGGTAAAAGTATTTTCTTAAATATGAGAATCTTTGACGGTAATCAACAATAGTTGAAATTGAATATTTTTCAAAGAGAATATTAAAAATGGAATTATTCTGTTTTGAAAAAAAATTTAAAATTTAGTTTTGTTTTATGAATATTAATGAAAAACTTTTTGTCATACTCGAGTAGGAGTTGATGGTGGTGTTTTTTTGACATTATTTGTAGGCTTTATTGATGTCTGACTACGTGTTCTTCTATTTGTTGCTAATGGTAGCTCTTCTTCTTCTTCTGGTTCCTCTGTTTCTTCTTCTTCTTCTTGTTCTTCTTGTTCTTCTTCTTTCTCTTCTTCTTCCTTTTCTTCTTCTTCTTCATCACTCGTAGCATTACGTTTTTTTGTTTTTGATTTGTTTGATTGTTGTGAAGTAGGTCGTTTTTGTTTTTTATTCACTTTTGTAGACAATGAACGAGATGGTGGTTTAGATCGTTTTTGTGAAGCGTTAGATGATGGAGGAATATTTGAACGTGATGATGTTGATTTTGATTTCTAGAATTTTATTTTAATAAAAAAATTAAAATAATCGAATTTAAAGTTTATATTTACAGCAGCAACTGTTGTTGAAGATATTTCTCCATTAGAAACTCGTTTATTTGTTACAGATGATCGAGTTGTTAGTGATGATGATGATGATGATGATGATGTCGGTAATGGTGTAGTTGCTTTTGATGATGTTCGATTTTGTGTATTTGTTGCTTGTGGTTTTTGTTTTAATTCACCTTCAGGTATAATTTCAAGTTTTTCATTTATTGAACAACTAAAATATATATTATTTATTAAATGAATTTTAATAAATAAAGTTTCTATACTTATTATTCATAACATCAGTATTATCTGAACATCGCCATTTTTCTAATTGAATTTGTGTTAATGGTGCAGTATTACCAGCATATGGTAAACGACGCCATTTTAAACACTTATCACATTGAATAAGCATTGGTACAGCTGCTTGACGTCGTTTAACAACTTCAGGATCATTTGATGGTGGTCGATCAAGTTGATCATCTCGATAACCTATAATACAAAAAAATCTATAACATAAAAACAAAAATCATATTAATATAAATTAATTTTACCATAAGTTTCCCAAAATTCTTTAACATAATTTTCAATTCCAGCATCAGACCAATATTGTCGCATATATTCACCCATATTTTTAAGTAGAAAATGATATTCTTTTTCATCAGCAAATGATTGTTTATTATGTGTTGGTTCAAGTACTATTGATGGTACATCAACAACGCCAACAACACCACGACAATATCTATTATAAAAATAATATTAATAAAAAACAAAAAGTTTGCAAGAATTTTTTTTGTTTAATGATTATAACTTAGTGAATAAAAATTGGTTTTGTTTTTTAAACTGTCTTTTCTTTTATAGAAACATATCATTTTCATACTATTTGAAATATATTAACTTACACAGTCTTTTTATTAGGTTGTCCAATTTTTTCATACATTTTAATAAGTCTACCACAATTATAAACAAAAACTCCATCAGATGCTCGATTTTGAATATTTAAACCAAAAATAAAATTTAATGTTTTAGTTGTATTAATTTCAGATTTTTTTCGTGTAAGTCCATTACGTAAACGTATAGTCATATCTTTTAATTCTGCTGCATTAACTTGTAATTTTCTTAAACGTGTACGTTCTTCAATTGATGTTGTTGGACCAATACATTGTTGTAAATGATAAACTTGAGAATCAGCTTCACGTTTACGTTCTTCTAATGATCCAAGTTCTTTTTCACATTTTTTTATTTCTTGTTCAGAACGTGTTTTAAAACGTGTTGATTTAAATTGATATTGTCGAGGTTTATATAATGTATGTGGTAATTTTTTTGTTATAACACGTCGTTGTTGAATTGTTATACGCATACGAGGTTCATAATAAAGTATAGAAACATATGCACGAAGTGAACGATATTCATGAGGTGTACTAAAATTAGATCAAAAAAAAAAAAGTTTTTCTTTATAAATAAATATAATTTAATAATTACTTGTCATCTTCATCATCAAATAAATTTCGTCGATTTTTTGAATCAATTAAAATATCGTATGGATCAGTTTTAATATCAAGTTCAGGTTCACCTGTATCTGATAATTTAACATTATATAAAATAATTAATGTACCACTTGGTGATGTTATTAAATTAAATTGTTTAAATAAATCATCAATTGTTTTAAATGGTGAATATTTTGTTATTAAACGCATTTCAAGTTCATGTTTTATTTTATCATATGTATATGTACGTGTACCATTTAATTGTTGATATTCCGTATTTTGTATTGGTTGTTGTGTACGTAAATCAAAACATGGCATTGGACACATAACTTGTGATATATGTTCTTCTTGATGAAATGAACGTGAAAGAAATAAACATGTACCAATATTATCTTTTTTTGTAAATAATATAAAATCATTCGATATACGCATAGCACCTGATTTTAAACCATTACCATATTGACCTATTTGATTTGAATCAGGTGCATGACGTTTAGCTGATTTACCAAAGACGATTACATTGAATACATCGTCTAAGAAATAGAAATATATATATATATATATATATAGATATATATAGTTAACATAAATCGAATTAAAATAATAATGAAATTGAAAATATCATGCCACATTATATTAATTACGTAACAAGCAAAAGATTTCTTTCTTCTTGACAAACTTACCATAATGCATTCCGCAACCATCATCCAAAAAAGCCAAATAAAATCCACCACGTAAAGATGGATCTTTGTATGTATAAATATCAAGCTTTCTTGCACCTGCATCACGTGAATTATCAACTAATTCAGCTAATGCTCCAAAAAGAAATGTATGTGTTGTTGAATTTGTATGCAAATATTCAAAGCTCAATTGAGCTTTATTTAAACAATCGTATTGATCCATTATTTCATGATTATAATTATCAAAAATAGAAGAAATAAAAATCAAAACGGAATCATATTATGTCATGAGTTTACAAAAATAAAATAGAGACATCAAATATTTTAATATATGTATATATACGTATATATATGAACGAATTCATTTCAAACATAAAGCAAACATAAAAAGCAAGAGTATTTGTATTAAAAAACACAAAAAAAAAAATTAATGAGATTGATCCAAATTGAATGCATATGTTGCTTTTTTATGCATGATTAATTGATTGTCAACAAAATAAAAACTATCAGATTTTGTTTCATATGGATGTTCGATCATATCTCTCACTAATATAAAGAAAAAAAAAATTTTTAAGAAAAATATAATATAAAAAAAAAGAATTATTTACTTTGTTTGGAATCAATTTCAGGCATATCATAGATATGTTCAATGGAATTTGTTGTATTAGGTGGACAAAAGCCAAAATCAAAATCAAATGATTTAATAAGTTGATCACGAAAAAAATGACGTTCAATCATTCGAAAAGATTTTACTTCACGATCACCAACTTTAAAACCAACTCTAGAAAGAAAACATTGAAAAATTATCAATTCTAGATGAAATCATGAATTTTTTTAAATATACATATATATATAAGAAAAAAATAATCATTACTTTGATTACTAAAAATAAAGCAACTAGTTTTATTTTAAATAACTTTTTAGAAAATATAAAATCATATTTGAACATATCTAATTGCAGAATAAATATGAAAATAGAGGTCGCTGAAAGTTATTATTTGAATTTGATAAAACATAGATAATTTGTTACTACTTAACATATGTTATCAATTAATAAAGAGCTAATAAAAACTAATGGAAAATACCAGAAAATTCAATATTGATAATAATAATTTATTCTTTTAATTAAAATAAATATATTGAACAAATTTTCAAAATCATTTCTATTTTTAAGTATATGTAACGAGTGATATTGAATAACCAAATAATTTCATAATAAGAACTGAATCATCGAATGTATGCGTTTATTTGTAATCATACATTCATTTATACCTGAAGGACATTTTGGTACTTTACGGATAGTAAATATGAAAGATTAGAATCTTAACTACGAAATTACTACTAAAAGGTTTAAATTTTTAGATTCAAGATATATCAGTTGTTCTATCTTTCGAAGAAATATCAATGAGTATGTGTTAAAATTCGGCATGTCAAATTACATTCTTCTAGCTCATTGAAATTATCTCCATTCTTATTTTTTCTTTTTTATTCATTTCAATAATTCATTCAACTTCAGTATTATCTATTCATATCGTTTCACAAAGTAACATAAAACTATTAAAAAAAAAGTATACCGAATATTTATCTATACCATTACCTGTTTAAATCCCAACGAATCGAACGCTAGAAATGTGTCTAGTAGTAATTCAATAATCTCGAAAAGTCTCAAATATTTGTCAAAGATCATAGTTACATATCAACATAGTAGGCATTTATAAGATTGTTTTTGACATTGAAACTCTACGTTGACAAGTAAAAAAAAACATTTTGTGAAAAAACAATACGCTTCACAGATATTCATATTGTTCAAAGACCAAGGATTTTTATTAATAGTCGACTTCACGTTTTACATATAGTTAGATTTCGAAAAACTAACAGATTATGCTTTTTAAAATAATAAATTAATCATCATTCATGTCAAGTCAAGTCACACTTGACTTAACCAGTTCTGCTATGTGTTGTATAATCAAATATACTCGAGGAAAAATAACAAACTTTAAGATTAATGCAATTGATTGTTTCTTTGTTGTATTATAAAATCTGTTCATAAGATAAAATTATTCTTGGAAAAATCGACCTACTACATATAGAAAATTGTTTAATTTGATTTTACTTACAAAGCGCCAACTTGTTTAAGTTTGAGAAAACCTGATGGAAAACGATATTGAACAAAACGACCAGCAGATGGATCAGTTACATCAATTGTCTCATCATCATCTATTATACGAATTAAAATTTAATAAAAAAAAGAACAAGCAAATTCATACCAGGTTCTCGTTGAACTTCAAAAAGAACTTTATTTGTTTTCATATCACGAATTCGAAAATGAACAAAATCGATTTTATATGCATTCTCATCAGTTTCTGTTAAATATTCTAAAATAGATAAATTTTTCTAAAATATTTCATGATGTTGTTTTGTTTTTCTTTTATACCATTCGTAGATTTTTTTAATCGAAGTACGTCATTAATTGTAATTGGTGTTTCTTTTTTTCTTAATTCTTCTTCTGTAATTTGTGTATCATTCGTAGCATTACCTGATGTTTGACCAGTTGTTGCTTTTTTTGGATTTGTTTTTGATGAAATTGCCGTTGATGCCATTCGAAATTAATTCTAAATAACAGAAAAAAAAACAAAAGAAATTATTTTCATTTTTTACCAACAAAAAAGTTTTCTTCTATTCTTTTTTTTATTTATTTTGTTTTCAAAGAAAAAAGAAAACATAAACTGTACAATACGGTATGTGCAAAGGAAGAAAATACGCCACAACAATAATAACAACAGTAAAAGAAAAAGAAAACGATAAAAACTCTTTCAATTAATCATACATCCAAAAATCTGTCATTCTTTTTCATATATATATATATATATACTTTCAAATCTACGAAAGAAAGAGACGAATAGTGAAATAGATTGTGTTTTTTATTTTTAGAAAGATAAATAAAGAACAGAGAAAAAGAAACAAAACGAATAGTTAAATCGTAGCAACACATCATATAATAAATATGTGTACGAATGAAATTACACAACAAAACGGATAAAAATAAGAAGAGAAAAAAAAATTATTTTTAATGATCAATCGAAGATTCAGATCTTGATGATAATATTCGTATTGGTCTACAAAAAAAATCAAATTATTCATCATTCTTATTTGGATTATTTATATAAAGGAAAAAGATAAATTTCTAGTTGTTTTCACATATTATTTATAAAAACACTTGAGAAACTTATGCTATAATTCATGATTTTTCGGTCATAAAGATTATTTATTTGCATACGATTAATAAACAATTCAATAGTTTTATTAAGATAAGAATATTTTATTTTATTGTAAGGTATCCATATAGATTATTTGAAAGAGAACGAGAGAGTAAGGTATACAATAGAGAAAATTTGATCTAAGACAGGTAAAACACAATAGAAATATCTATTGAACTAAATGAATTTTACAAAAGATTATTTGGTATTTTTATGTAGAATATTCTTAAAATTTTTCGTCAATTTCAGTGTTAAATGGTTATAGTCATTTTTTGAATGACTAAGGCTATTGAGCTTAGAGTTGTGTAATTGTAAGGAGAAGGCTCTTAGGCATCTTCCTTTACGATTTATTTGAGTCCATAATCATTTTTTTATATCAATATATTGTTTTCGTATTTTTTCATCATTCTAACTACCACTATATCAAATTGTAGTCGGAATTCTGCTATATAAATAATAAAACTTTGACATTTAGAAAGACATCTTAGAGTTCGCCTTGTTCAACTATACAACTCCGAGTTCAATAGCCTTAGCTGATTGAAAGTTATTCAAAATATGGTTGCAATCACATAACTCTGAAATGGTAATAAGTCAATAGAAAATGAATAATGTTTCATAATGTATATGTATAAAGTACTTTTCAATATAAATGAGTCCATTTATCTTCTAAAAACAACTACTGTAGGTATCTCGATTGTTTATTTGATTCATTTTGTAAATCTCCATTTATATAATAGAGGCGATATATATTTCGAATAAATTGCCGAGTTTTTGTTTATTTAAATAATTTATTTCGGATATAGATTCTATATATTCTAGCTTATAAAATATCTTAATCAAGAAATTTACTTGATAATATCATTTATCGATTCATTTGATGTAATTGATTTTGTATGATTAATATGTTGTTCTTTTTCAACTATTTCTTCAATATGTTTATTTAATTCAATTAATTTAGGATCACGTTCATCACGTGGTTTACCTAGTATTTTAAAAATACATATAATAAATTTCAAATATTTTATTTTATTCTTTTATTTACCCGATCCAAATATACTTGTATTTCGTGTTGATGGTTCTATTGGTTGATTATCATCTGTTGTTGTTGATGATGATGATAGTTTTTGTGAACGAGGTAATAAGTGTAAACGTGGTCGATTTTCTATATTTGAAAAGAAAAAAATAAAATAATCTTGTTTCTTTTTGTTTTTTTATTTATTAATATACCCAATAATGTTGCACTACTATTAATATCATATGAACTATTACTAGTTGATGATGTTAAACGTTTTCCATTTCTATTTGATTGATCATCTCGATAATTTCGATTGGAATTTAATTTTTGTCGAATACCTGATGATAATTGTTGTCGATTATCATGATATGTTAAACCTACATGTGGTGAAGATGGTAATAATTGAGAATTATGATGATGATAATATTGTTGAGATTGATTTGAATATGATGATGACATTTGATCATAATAAATACGTCCATTATTTGATATTTGTGATGTTGATGATCCACGAGAATAATTTCCATTATTACGTCCACGTATTGATTGATTACCTATTGGACGTGAAGATGAATATTGATTTGTACGAGATTTTGGAGTTTTATTCCGAACAATCTAGAAATATTATCTTTATTTATTTATTTTATATAAAATTAAATTTTTTACTTGAAAATCATCAATATCATCACCATTTAAAGTATTATTTACACTTGGTGGTGGTGATGTATCAACAACAGAATCATCAATAGGACAATCAGCCCAATTTCGACTTTTTTGTCGAATCATAGTTGTTGTATCTTCTTTATTATTTAAATCTTCATGATTATCATCCTCATTTGATACTGGTGTATCAAGTGTAATGAAAACATCATCAGATACTTTACGTGATGATGGTGGTGTTTGTTCTTTTGATGGTTGAGATTCTTGTTCATTATTTTTATGTAACTCTATTTGATCATTTGAATTACCTTGATTGTAATAATCTAAAAGTAAAATTTTCTTTTTTTCCTTCTAATTCACAAGAAAATAGTAATTGATGAGTAAAAAAAAAAGTTTTTTTTCTTTTGACATTAACTTTACACATTTATATAGAGAGATAAATTATTTATAAACACATCTGTATAGCGTCAAAAAAAGTAATAATTAATAATTTATTAGAAAAAAAGTATAGTTTATTTTTTCTTTAAAATCTTCTTAAACATTTAAAATAAAGAATTCTTCTTACCATTATTATATCCATTTTCATAATGACTATCATAAATTATTTGAGAATTTTTATTTTGATTATCATTTCGTCCACCATAACGAAAACTACCATTATTACCACCACCACCACCATTGGATCGATTATTATTATTATTACCAGATAATTGACGAGAATTATTACGTGATTCAAAATTGGCTATAAAAAATTTAAAAAAATTAAATTATTTATTTTTGTAGAAATAATAATAATGAAAAATGTACATTTATTTCGAAATCCTTCTGATTTATTTGCACCAAGTGGTCGACTTGCAACATCAATTCGAATTGGTCGATCATTAACAAACTAAAATAGATGAAGCAAAAAAAAAAAAATTTTTTTTATTTCTATTTTTGATTTTCCTATTATATTTATGTACCGTTCCATCCAATGCAATAGCATTACGTAATGAATCAGCATCCTCAAAATCAACATAAGCAAAGCCTTTTAATTAATTAAAACAAAACAAATGTTAGTATTTAATCAAAATTCAAGCGTTAATTAATTATAAAAATAAAACATCAATTAAATAATACCTCGAAATCGATCTGTTTGTCGATCACGTACTAATCGAACTTGTTTTACTTTAAGACCAACAAATAATTGATGTTCAAAATCTCCTTGTACCATTGTATCAGGTGCATTACCAATATAAGCTGTAAATGGAGGTTCATCTGGTATTACATGATTACGTCTTTGTCCACTTCGATTATTATTTTCATTATGATATCTAAATACAAAAAAAAAATCCAAGGATATAAAATAAATGAAAAATTATTATTAAGAAAAATATTCTTTTTTTTTTTATATTAGATAATTATTCTATTTGAATATCTTTATGGTTAAGTGATTTTCTATGACATACCCATAATTATTATGATTACCACCGTGATTACGTCTTGAATCTTTGCTATACATAGAGATAATGATAAACTAATTGTTCGATGACTTTTTTTTTGTTTGTCTCTTTGTTGTTTATACAAAGACCCAAACGAATTTGTTTGGGTCTAAATGTAATAAAACGAAACAGTTTTCTAAAAAAAACCAAAACAAGAAATGAACAATCATAAAAAGAACTATTTAAAAATGTATTGTTTTTTTGTTTTGTTTTTAATATGTTGTACATTTTTTGTTTGTTTCATGTTCACGTTTGAAAAAGAAAAAAGAGAAAACTTAAACAGTTCAACAGAAAAGAACGACGAAGAAAGAAAATGAAAAGAGCCTGGATTTACATTGAAAAAAGAAAAAGAGAAAAGAATGACAACGATGTGCTTGTATGTTTATGTATGTATATTTTTGTTTTATATGAGACAAAGAATAGTGCAAACTTATTATAAAAAAAATCACTCAACAACAGCAAGACCATACAAGTTAGAGATATAAGAAAATGATTAGGAAAGGGCTGTGCCCAATGTGAAAGAGAATAAAGAAAAAATCAAATCACAGTTACAAGTTAGAGACACACCCGACACACGTTAGTAGTTTTAGCAGCAATAAAAAAAAAAGAAAAAGCAAACGAAGAATGAAAAAAAAAAGATATCAACACAATTCATGCGTTGTTCAATAAATATGAAAGATTTATTGAAATGGACGTTGTTGATTTTGTTGATTATTATAAACATTGCCACTAGCACGTTGCTGTTGTTGAGTTTGCTGTTTATTCACACCTTGTTGTTGACCAGTCGATTGTGGTGGAACTTGTTGAGGTTGTGTTGGTACAGCATACATATATTGTGTATCTTTATTTGATGATGGTGAACCACGACCATAATAATCATCACTACCACCAATACCTGATGAAGAATTATTTTGATTATATTGTTGTCCTTGTTGTTTAGGAACTTGTTGTTGTTGAGTCATAGCTGTTGCTGGTTGAGCATACATAATTTGAGGACCTAAAGAAAAATGAAATGATAATCATTTTTATTTTTATTAAACAAATAAATGAATTAAGTATGATTGAATTTTAATTTGAGGAAAATTTATTTTTTTAAAAAGTATGTACCAGGTGAATAGCTTGGTCCACTAGGTGGATGTCTGACGTAATAACTTAATTGAGCAGGTGAATGTGTTGCTGTTTGTTGACCTTGTTGTTGACTGTTCGATTGTTGAATAGCAGCATATTGCTGATATTGTTGCTGTAATAATAATAGATTTTCGGCTACTGCAGGTCGAAAACTAAATGCAAAGATATTTAAAAATAAAAATAAATACGAATTTTATTTTTCATTATATGTACTTCATTGTTTTATTATCATTATTATTATGTGTTTGTTGTTGATTTTGTTGTTGAACAGGTGGTGTTACTGAACCATATGTACCTGATGGTGATTGTGCTTGTTGTGCATTAGTAAATTGCATTAATGCATTTGTAAATAAATGTTCAGCATCATATGGTGTTGAATAAGTTGTTGCACCTGTTTGTTGTTGTCCACTAACTGATGGTGGAACACCATATGTTGTTGAATAAGCTGTTGAATATGCTGGTTGAGTTGGCGGTGCTGTAGGAAGAAATATTCCTGGTGGAACAGCTGGTCCTTTTTTTTGGAGCTGTAGATGTTGTAGTTGAGGTTGATGAAGGGGGCACAGACGATGATGAAGTTGGTAAAGGTGGTGTTTGAACATTTGAAGTCGATTGTTGTCGGTTTGATGATGTTTGCTGCTGTTGAGGAGGTGGAGGTGGTTGTGAAACAAGGTAACGTGGTTGCGTTTGTTGTTGTGGTGGTTGTTGATTCATTGTTGTGGCCATGAAATAAGGTGTATTAAAATCAATTGATGATAATTGAAATGCTGTTGGATCATATGAAGTATCCAATGCTACGGGCTATTAAAATTAAATAAGGAAAAAGAAACATATTTTATAATTATATTTTTCTATATATACTTCTTGTTGAGGATGAAAAAGTAAAGATTGTAAAAGTAAATTTGGTGCATTCATTTGATGTTGTTGATGATGTACAGCATATTGTGTTGGTACAACAGGTTTCAGTGTCATTGAAGGTTGTTGCTGTTGTTGTTGTATTTGTGGTGGTAATATACGTTGCTGATTCATCACCGGTTGTTGTTGTTGTTGTTGTTGATGTTCAGATGGACGAGATGAATTTGTATGCATTGTTGGTGAAACAAAAGAAGACTGTTCAGTTGGTTGATGTTGTATCGTTGTTGATCGTTGAGAATTTTGATTTGATGACGAAGCACTGTGCTGCTTTGTCACTGATGTTCTTGGTTCTGAATGTTGATAAAATACAGATGATGATGAAGATGATACTGGTACAGATACATTTTTTGATGATGAGTCTTCAAATGGTTCACCCAAATTACCAAATTGTACATCTATTTTATTAATTCCTCCATCAAAACGATCAGAAAAGATCACCGGTTGATGTGGAATGCGTGGTGGTGGAGGTGTTAATTTTGTATTTAAATTTTGACCAGTTGACTTAGATGATGTTATAGTCGATTTTTGTTGTTGTTGTTGTTGTCCTATTTGTTGATCACCCGTTAATGGTTTTAAATCCATTAAAGGTTTAGGTGTTGCAGCATTTTGTTGTTGTGATTGACCAATACCAATGACATTTTTGATCTGACGAGCTGCTTCTACTGGATCAAATTCAGGTTTCGATTTTTGTTGAGTATTTTGTTCAGAAACATTATTCACTGTCGATACTCCTGTTGTAGAAGATTGACCATTAGGTACTAGAAATATATATTTGAAATATAATTTTATTGTTTACAATTAAATACTATTGATTACCTCCCGATACGGTATTCGATGTATTTGATACATTATTATCATCTACATTTGAAGTTTGTTCATCATCTTTTGTTGATCTTGAATAAATTAGTGTTTCACCATTCCAATTACCCACATCCCATTGCTCTTTTTGTTTATTACCACCTCGTCGATTTGTATATGATGTATCAGTAGAACGTTGTGTCATATCTGACGGTGATGAAATATCAATATTTGGATCTTGTGGCTGTTGTTCAAATTGCTGTTGTTGATAATTTCGATCATTTCCACGATTACTACCTCGATTACTACCACGATAACGACCACGATAACTACTTCCACCTCGTTGTTTTTGTTGTGGTATATAATTATCATTCTGTTGTTGCTGATTATTATTTTGAGAATCACTTCCATTTTGTTGCTGTTGAAATCTTGATCGATCACCACGAGATTTTCCTCGATATGTGGAACTATCTATAAATAAAATTTTTAGAATAAATATTATACTGTTTTTTATTTATTTATTTATTTATTACCATTGTTTCGTTGTTGTCCATTCTCATCTAATTCTCCTCCATGTCCATTTTTAGTTAATGCAATCTTTTGTTGTTGTTGTTGTTGTTTTTTCGTCATTTTATGATTTGTTGCTGTGCGCCATTCACTAGCTACCTCATGACCTTTTTCAATAAGTAATGCAACAGTTTTTTCATAATCATAATCACAATCGAACAAAGCTAATAAAGCATCTTCTTGATTTGAATTCGCTACAACATCAAGAACTTTTCGAACAATCTCTTGTACCTCAGGTTGATCATGTTTTTTATCATCAATTAATTGGGCAAGACGAATTTGTTCTGGAGTTGGCTGATATTGATGCGTGCTTACGGCACCACTGGCCGCTGCGACGCTCATTCTTTTATATTAATATATATATGTATATATGTATACACAACACAATAATAATACAGTGGGAAAATAAAATATTGAAAAAAACACGAAGATAGAAACGTGTTTTTATAGAAAATGGAGAAACGTTTTTATCGGAAAAGGAAAAAGGGAATAGAATAATCTAAAATATATCAAAATATCTTTTTGTGTCTCTAAATCGGAAATATAACAATAGAAGAAGTAACAACAATCGTCGTCGTTTCCTCTTTTTTTTTTTCTAATTAGGACAATCTTTATTCCACATTTTATCTACTAGACGCCATTTATATTTTACATAGATTCCTATATATACTACTAAAATAATATCAACAAAAATAATATTTCATTATAACAAAATTATTTTTTTATTTTAAATATCAAAATTTTTATTTAAATATAATTAGAAATTGAAATTAATTTATATTTTAAAAAGAAATAATATATAATATATTTAAACAATGTAGATGTCAGTAAAAACAAAGGAATATTCTATATTCTTTTTTTTTTCTTTGTCTCTATCATGATCAATTCATGATTCTGAAAGAATAATTTTCAGACATATATTTTCTTTAATTATGTACGACAGAGAAACTACTATGATTAATAACAGCAATATGATCAAATTAATGAAATGCTATTTAATTCAAACGATGAAATATGTCTTTGTTCTTTTATCGATTTAAGTTCATATTCAATCTCACATCACTAGATCATGCAATAAGTTAATATAAATGAATATTGATCGAAACATTGAATTTATTAATCACCAATATTTTCTTTCATTTTACTCGAGAAAAAAATCTTATTTATCAAGACATCATGAATTTATAGATAATAATCACGCAAATATATATTATTAATGGAAAGAAATGAAAAATCTAAGTTAGAAAATCATGAAAAAACGGAGCTGACATTCGTTGGATAGGATGAATTTGGCCAAGAGGTACTTTGTGATAAATTAGGTTCACTTGTTGTTTTATTAACCGTAGGTGTTCGTAAACTACCATCATTATGTATCATCCATCTGGCTGGTATTGGTGGGAGAAAAGGTGTACGAAGTCGAGCAGTATCACCTGGTCTACCATTATTATTAGGTGTTGTTTGCATGACAGCTAATGTTGGACTTGAAAATTCTATAATGTTAATAGATGACGACAAAAAAAATCAAAACATTTATAAATTACCAGCCATAACTTCGTCATCAGTACGAGTATCTTGCATAGCTTTATTTTCATCTAATCGTCGAAGTTGTTGAGGTTTTCTTTTTGGTCGTTTAAGAGTTGGTCGAAATATTCCATCAACAGGTAATTGAGGAACGTCAATTCTATATATATTTTGTGTATAAAAGAAAACTTATCTTTTACTATATTCTAAATATATAAATAAGAGAAAAAGAACAAACCCAGTGATAAAATTATTAAGTGTATCCATATCAACATCAAGTGAAGGCAATATTGTTCGAAATCGATCACCTTCACCAAGACCATCTAAGGCACGAACCATCAATTGACGAGCTAGATCACGTTCTGCATAAAAATATGAACATATTTTATTAATTATTAGATATGAAAAATAATATTAACAAAAAAAAAACAAAAGAAAATACCTGCTTTATGTGATGAAGCAAGCCATGTTTGTACAAGAGCTATATCATCTGTACCCAAAATTTGACAAAGAACTTGCAACATCTATATTTATATAATAAAAGAAAAAATGAAAAATCTTATAAATATTAATTAAATATGTACCCAAGCTTCTCGTTCATGATCATCAACTCGATAATACCATGTAGGTTTAGGATAATTCCTAGCAAAAATTCGTTCTCCACGACTTGGTGGTGGTAATGGTTCATTAAAACGTGGTGTTGGACCTGATGATGTTGAAGGTCCACTTGTACGTAAACTACCTGTCGTTGATGGTGGACCATAAAAATTAGCTAAAGTAGCTGGTTTTTGAATTCTATCAATTTCATGTTGTGTAATAAATCCCAGAGACATGGCTAAATCTCGAAGAGATTTTTTCCATACAGTTTCATCTTCAACTAAACAATAAATCAAAAAATATAATATCATATTTATGTTTATATATTTACAAATATTACTTACTTAAACCTTGTGGTTGAAAAAAACCCATATTGTATGGTTGAAAATCTTCAGTAGGTTTCAAACCAAGTAAATTGAATTTAGGAGCAACATTACGTTTACGAGGAAGAAATACTAATTGTCGTTCACGTGCTGGACGTTGACGAAATGAATCTAATATATAGAATGCATATATCAATGAAAATATTTTTAAATAATTCAATAGATATCTAATTAATTCATCAAGATAAATACCTTCATTTTCATTGGTCTTATTATGTGATGTTCTATGAGGAGATTCATTATTGTTTCTATTATTATTTTGAGTTGCTGGTCGACCAGTTCCAGTAGGCAAATGATCAAGAATATTTTGCCAACTGGTCATGACTACAAAGAAATACAATGAAATGAATGCAAATGACAAAGCTAATTTTGTATGTGAATAAAATGTATGTATGGCAAAAAGAAAACAACATCAATGTTAACATTAGGCATTCTAATCCCATTCTGTACGCTATCAGCAACAATCAACTACACGGCAACCATAACGAAAGAAAACAGAATCTATAAAAAAATCACTAGTATGTACTTTATTAGTTAGAAAAATTTATATTTTTATATGGATGAAGAATTTGACTGACAATAACAGATTCAATATTTTAATTTTATATTTATAAAATGTTTTGTTCTATTTTTTTATTTCATCAACTTTTTTTTCTCTGATAAATTTCTGTTAATACATCGTCCTTGAACATTATGCTTTATTAACAAAATGTCACCCAAACGACATCAATCGTTTGCAAAACATGTTTTCGATCATATAATTATATTTCTTCATTTCATAATCGAAAAATTTCGATAAAATATTGTTTTTACTATAAATAATAATACATAAGAACTATGAAGTTGAGTAGTTAACTTATGCTTGACTTTATTTCAACATTATGTTACAAAAATCAAAAAGAATGAAAGCAATAGATAATAAATATATTGATGAATCATACAAGAACCTTATTATAAGACTGTAACGCAATGATAGTAGCTATATTCTTCATATCTTTTAAGTTTGCATCTCAGTTTCCAATAAGTATTACAATTTATATATTAATTGAATATAATCATCTCTATATTCAGTCTTCTTTTTTTGCACATACATTAAATTGAATACATTTACAATTAACGTAATATGAAATAATAGAATTATTCAATCATGTAAGAGAAACATATTTCAATCAAAATATTCTAAATACAGTACTTTTTCAATAAATATACAAAAATATTTTCCTTGTATGTTAAAAGGACAAAATTTGCAATCATAAGGTAACAATATTCGTATTATTGATAATCAATAATATAAGTAAAAGAAAAGTATTCATAAAAATTAGATACATTACTATTTGTGACATATCTGTAGCAATGATTTTATTTCACTTGAATTATTTTTTAAATATTTTATTGAGTTAACTATAGAGTTTTTAAAGAATTTAAATTTCAAAAGCAATATTTATCTTTTCAAAAATGACTTTCTCTATAGGTCTGTTAATGATGAATAAAGAAAACATTAATAACAGAAACTAATATATATATATATATACTCGCAAACAAGCAAACAAAAAAAAAAGAAAAAAAAATGCAATAATTTGGGTTTTTTTTATTCAATAATAATTCTTTATTGATACTATACGATAGTTGCTGTCGCTTCAACTGATGAAGTTTTTGTATTAATAGAAGTTCTTTTTGTTGATGATGACTCATCGTCGTTATCCACTTGATCAAATGAACGTTTGTTTACAGAAGTAGTAGTAGTCGTAGCTTCTTGTTGATGAATAGTTACAAATGAGATTGAAGAATTTGATGATAATGGTGTATGAAGTTTAAAATCATTCGAAAGAAAAGAAGATGGATCTGTTGAATCAACGACACCAGCTGCAGTACGTAATTGTTGTTCTCGTTCTTCAATATATTTTTCAATAATATCACTAAATTTATAAATTAATACAAACAAATTAAAAATATTATCCAATATTTATCTCATATATTAATAATTTTTCTTTTTTGAGAAACATTAGTTCTTATTAAATTATGTACAGATGTACATCCTTAAAATCGACAGATTTATAGATTGAAACAATATTATTATTTCGTTCTATTAATCTTGAATCGATTTACAAAAGAAATAAACATGAAAGCCATTAGTTTCAATTAAATTTATCTAATCTTTTTTTCATCCTCTTATCATTTTTTATTTTCAAGGTATACGAAATTATGCATGGTTACTCAATATCCATGTATATTTTAGACTGCTCTACCATAAGAAAAATATTTGCTTATGATTAACTGATATTATCAGTGTACTGTATTAAGTGTCCTAAACGCATATCTAAAAGAATATGATTCGATTATTTGTTATAAATATTTAGCATTACAATAAATTTCACTCGAGACCAGGCGAACTCCAGATACTTCAAGACGGTCTATTCGTATAAATATTAGTTGGACAAAGTCGGCTGATATTATCAACATCCTCTACCAGTCTTCATTAGGGAATGCTTAGATAAATAATCGCATATAATATTGTATACTTATAATAACAGTGTGCTAACACTGACTGGAGTCTGTGTGGATCTCAGGTGACCGTATTAAGATTAGAAAAATGAGATGTAAATTGAAATCTTGATAAATTTTGTATTTTTAAATACAATAATCTGTTAATCTAAAAGTTTCATTTGAATATACCTGACAGAATTAAGTGAATTAATGCGTTGTTGTTCTTCAATAAATAATCGATATCGTTCACTTTTTTTCCATTGATAAAAAAAATGAACTATTTCACGAACAGATCGAGTTGAACACTATAAAAAATAATCAAAATATATAAAAATTTATCATATTTTATCTATTCAAAAAAACGTAGTAATTACTTTGAAGACAGAAATTTTTAAAAAATTCTTGCCATATTCACGTAAGCCTTCTTCAAATTGTTGAATTTCAGTAGGTGACCATGCAGAATAAGAGTCTAAAATATAATATTTTGAAAAATAATACAATAAAAAAAAGCAAAGAAGAAATAAATACATACAAATAGTTTTGACAGGTAATTGACGAAATGTGGCAAGTGCTAATTCAGTATTTAATTGACAATTCATAAGAGTTTGAAGAGATATTTCATCGTCTGATGATGGATCTTTACAAAAAAAATGATATGAAATAGATAATTTAAAATATATTTACATTCATTATGAAGTATTTTAAGATATTCATCAATATTGTCATTGTCAGCATCATTCACAGAAGATGATGACCAAAGTAGTTCATCAGCCGGTACTAGACAAACATAAATAACATTTTATTTAGAATAAAAAAGAAAGGAATTAAAAGAACAGATGTCTAAAATAGATTATAATAAAAAGATCGATTAACAGACTATTTACATATAAAACATGATTGCACTATTTCAAAAATTTTTCTTTTTCTTCTAAAGTTTGGTTACATCTTTATCTTTAGTCAATCATGACAAGATTTGTTTTCAAATAATATTTGCCAATTAGTAAACAAATTTATGATTTATTTACCTTCTCTTTCATCACAATGTTCATTCAATGAATCATATTCAGCTTTTGGTTCAACATGTGCTTGATATTCATCACCAACATTAATAAACTATAATATAAAAGAATTGATTATGATATTATTCATACAAAAAAAAAAAAGATAACAAACTTTAACAATATCAGGTTCATATAAACTATCTTCTGTATCATCATCATCATCATTATCAGATAATAATTCTCTATTTATATGAAGTAAATGATGTCGATGATCATAATCATCCTCATCATCATCTTCGTCATCATCGTCGTCTTCAATATCAGATGAACTGAATGACTGTAAACAAAAATATAATATTAAAAATTTTCAAAATCTATTTTACTCCATTATCATCATCTTCTTCTTTTTGCGATATATTACTATTCATTCTTGGTAGATTGTTTTGATACAATTTAAGTAATTTATCCAAAGGTATATTAGCATCCTAAAATAAAATATTAATTAAAAACAAATTTTTTATTTTATTAAAAATAAAAAAATTTACCTTTTCCAAATTAGTTAATTCATTTTGTTCGTCATCTGTGCTTAGATGTTCTTCTTGATCAATTATTCTTTTATCATTTTCATATTGAACTTGATAATTATTTTTATCTAATACAAAGAAAAAAAAATTCATTAATAAAAAAGAAAGATTTTAATCAACCTGTTTCTGATGTATTTGAATTTGAAGTCATATTGAATAATTTAAATATAGGAATAAAAAAAGTTCTGTATCTAAAATTTTTAAAATATATTCATTGGATAAATTCTTCTAAGCAATAAAAATCTAATCTTCTAGATGTCATTAAATATATTTTTTTATAAAATTATATTTAATAAATAAATTAAAATAAAAATTTTTCTTTCTTTTATTTTTTTTTATATTCATTTTTAAATTATTTAATCTAGATTTTTATTGGTTAATAATTTAACAAATAATAATAATATTTCTTTCAAGTCAGTCAGAAGACTTATACAAATATATTATCAATTTATACGTGTAATAATAAATAAATAATAAAAAATGTGTTTTGGAAAAGATCATCCATATAAATCAATACGAACATCTTTTAAATATAATAATCAAGAACATATTTATTATGATGTATCACAACTTAATCCACAATTATTTTGTAAATAAAAAATTCAGCAAAAATTCTTTTTTTGGATTTAAATTTTTTTTTAGTAAAATTACCCTATTGTCTTCGAATTTTACTTGAATCAACTGTTCGTCATTGTAATAATATTTCAATTGAAAATAAACATATTCAACAAATATTAAATTGGCAAACAAATACAATGTTAAGTAGTGAACTACCTTTTTTACCTAGTCAAGTGATAATGCATAATTTTTCGTAAGAAAATTTTTTTTCTTTTGATTAAATTTATTTATTTTTTTGTTTTAATCGTTAGTGGTTTACCAGCAATAATTGATTTAGCAGCAATGCGCGATGCAGCTGCTCGCTTAGGCGTTGATCCATATATAATTCAACCAAAAATATCTACAACACTTTTACTTGATTATTATAATATTGAAGCGGACGTAGCAAGAAAGTAAAAAAAAAAAAAAAAAAAAGATTTTTTTTTTAGTATAATTATTTTATATTTAAAGAATTGTAAGAAAAACAACAGATACAAATAATACAACAAATTTAGAATGTGGATATGAATTATGTCCATATCATCATGAAATAACTGTTTGGTATAAACATATTTTATAGATTATTTTTCAAGTTAAATTTTATTATTTGAATATTTAGTGCTAATGCTATTGAAAGAAATCAACAGTTAGAACTTGAACGTAATATTGAAAAATTACAAATTATGAAGGTGAAAATTGTTTATTAAGAAAAATAAAGCTTTTTAAATATATTATTGATATTAAAATTCACGTGAACAAAAAGTATATATTCCCTATTTAATAAGAAAAGTGATAGTTTATTTTCTAATCTTGTCATGATAGTCTTATTTTTTTTTCATGATGAATAATCGAGTGATATATCATCCGAAAGAACTCATATTACTTCATCAAAATACATGCTAATTTGATTTCTATACTTCATCCTTATTGAACAATAATCTTAGAGATTTATGCAGTTACTATTTATTAATTGGAAGATGTAAGAAGTCTATACGACGAAAATTATTCATAGGATTGGATAGAATAAATAATTCTTTAGTAATTAATAAGATCATTTTTATTTTATTCAAATACAATGAAATAGAAAAAAAAGGTGTATCATATAGGTCTAGAATAAGTTTAAACTCAAATTTTATCCTTAAATCTTTTCATTTTACAACATAATGCAAATCGCATAATGTCGGAAGAGAAGTTTAACAAAATCTTCTATCGTTATTCTTTATCATTTATCTAAAAATTAATACATATACGACATACAAATTCTAATAGATAATATGAGCAAAATAGCTGACATTCTTGTTCGAATACTAATATAGAGGCAATTATTATTCTTTAGATATTTTCATATTTAAATAATTCTACAAAAGAATCTGTTATGTAAATATAATTTTCGAATCACTTTATAAAATGAAAGATAATTCAATCAAAAAAAACTTTCATTTTTTTTTATGAATCAATAAACTAACTCTTTTTTATTTATTTTTCAAGTGGAGTGCAACAGCTTTTCATCATTTATCAATAATTCCACCGGGAATAAGTGTATGTCAACAAATCAATCTTGAATATATATCAAAATTAATTATATTAGAAAAAGATAAAGATGATTCAATAACATTTGTTTATCCTGATACATTAATTGGTACTGATACACATACTACACTTTCTAATGGATTTGGTGTACTTAGTTATAGTAAATAAAATCTAATTAATTGATTCTTCAAAAGAATGACTAAAAATAAATTATTTAGATATGGGTACAATCGAGGCTGAAACTGTAATGTTTGGACAACCAATTCATGTTCGTCTTGCATCAGTTATTGTTGGTTGTCGTCTTGTTGGTCAACCACATTTTATGTCAACATCAATTGATCTTATATCAGCTCTTATGAAAGTATGAATGATTATATATTTTAAAAATTCAAATAGAAATTTTGTTTTTTTTAATAAAAAAACTAGTATCTTCGTCAGATTGGCCTTGATAATAAATATATTGAATTTTTTGGTTCAAGTCTAAAATATTTAACTATTGCCGATCGTTCTTCAATAGCACATCTATGTATTGAACAAGGTGCTTTACTTGCTTATTTTCCATTGGATGATTTATGTCTAAAACATTTTTCTCGTACTGGTACGATTTTTCTATTTTTAATTTATTTATTAATTTACGTATTTTTATTATTTAGGTCGTGATCCATTATTTATTAATAATATGCGTGATTATTTAGTAGCAGCTAAATTATTTAGTGATGATGTTCAACATAAAAATATAGCTTATTCAGATGTTTATGAATTCGATTTATCTACTATTATACCAAATTGTAGTGGACCAAAACGTGCACAAGACAAAGTGTCATTATATTCGATGAAGTCAGATTTTCAAGACTGCCTTACTGCACCATCAGGATTTAAAGTATGAAATAACGATATGATAAACATAAAATGTTTGAAAAATTGTGATTATTTAAGATATGTGTAAAAGTTTCTTATTGAACAAATTTAACTTAGTAAATTATTTTTAATCTGAGAGAAAAGAGTTGATAAATATTCTTCAAAATGTATCATTATTAATTGTAATATAAAAATTTTGAATTCTTTCAATAACAGAGTGCTGTATACAGCGTTTTTAGATCATTTGTGTGAACTTTAAATTGTTATACTCTTTTGGCAACATTGTATAGTTAAAGTTTTTTGGAAGGACTACTTAGATAACATGTTTATAGAAAGCAATATGCTTGTGAGACAGTCAAAACTATAATAATTAATAAATTGAAAATATTAAATGAAGTATCTGAAAGAGATTCTAATGATTTAAAGTTCATACTAACGATTAAAACTGTCATTATTAGATGAAAAATATTACTGTTTGCTATTGAAAAAATACGAAATTTTTATATTACAGTTAGGAGTGATGCATTTGTAAAACATATTTTTGAATTTGGTCTTTAAGAATGAAAACTTAAAATTCTTCGCTCTCAGATAAAAATAATATATTCAATTAAACTTGATCAATTAGGAAATTTTATACATATCTGAAATGAATTATTTTGAATTAAAAAGTAATAATCTGTTGTTTCTAATAGGGTTACAATCTTCAAAAAGAAGAACTTGATTGTTCAATTTTAATTTCTTCTAATGAAATATTAAAACATGGTTCAATTACTCTTGCAGCTATAACAAATAGTACTAATGGAATTAGTCATGCAACATCATTATTAACTGCAGGTATATTTCAAAAAATAAATATCAATTTTCTTTCTTTTGTCTTATATACAATAGATAAATTGTCTTTCTTTTATCTAAAGTAAAATATATATGATCGTGAAATTCCACAAAAAAAACAAGTTTTTCTTTCTGTTTTCCAGGATTTTTAAGATAAACCAAATAATAAGGTAAACAGCTCTAAATAAGTCCGACAAAAAAAAATGTCGGATAGAACTAATCGATAATATTTTAACGTAAAAAAAGTTATACGAATAAAAGGATTATTTTCCTCTTTGGTTTTATTCTAATAAATTTTTTTATAATTAGAATTTTAAATTATAAAATATTTTGTAGGTCTTCTAGCAAAAAGGGCTCTTGATTATGGTCTTCGAATACCAAGTTTTACTCAAACATATCTTTCACCTGGTGGTGGTGTTGTTGCTACTTACTTACGTGAAAGTGGAACATTAAAAGCTTTCGAACAATTCGGGTAAAAATAATTAAAAAAAATTTCATATTTTTAACAAATAAATTAATTTTTAGTTTTCATATAACCGGTTATGGTTGTAAAAATTGTATTCAAAATGAAGAAAATAATGGATTAAAATCTGATATACAACAATATATAAATGAAGTTAGTAAAAGAGAAAAAATAAAAGTTTGTTTTTTATTATTTTTTTCTTTTAGAATAATTTAATAACTGTTGGTATGATCAGTGGTACACGTCAAACTAATCAACAACGACATTCATTAATTAAAGCAAATTATGTTACATCACCACCATTAGTTCTTGCTTATGCATTAGCTGGAAATGCTCTTATTGATTTAGAAAAAGAAACATTTGATTTAAATAATGAAAAAATATCTATACGAGATATTTGGCCAAATCGTCAAGATATTGAAGAAATCGAAGATGAAATAATAATTAAAAAAATTTTAAATCAAGTTCATGAAAAAATTCAAGTAAATCGAAAATCTTTTTCTTTTAATTTAGAAAAAACAAAATACTTTTATATTAGATTGGTAATTCACAATGGAATTCATTGAAAATACCTTCAATTAATACGTCTTCACAGTATCCATGGGCAGAATATTCAACATATATAACTCGACCACCATTTTTTGATACAATAGTAAATAATTCATTTTTTCTCATCTAACCATAAACATGTTTTTTTCCTTCTTATAGACTAAACAAAACTCTCTATCGAAAATTATACGTATTGATAATGCACGTGTACTTCTATATTCGGGTGATAATGTTTCTACTGATCATATATCACCAGCAGGGTCTATATCACGAACATGTCCAGCAGCTAAATACTTAACACAAAAAGGGTAAGTTTTGGAGATGCATTATCTTAATTTTGTTTTGTTTGTGATAAGCTTTCTTTTTCTTTTCATAATATCATGTTCCATACTTTTTTTTTATTGAGTTTAAATTTCAGGATGTGTAAAAATATATTTTTCTAGAATGTAATGATGTAGTTTGAGATAACATCAATAATAATTTTGATACTAGTTTAAAGCGCATTGAAAATGAAATTTTCTAAATATTAATTAGTGAAAATTATTGCAAGTTTTTAGTGTATTTCTTTCATTAAGTTGTTAACATTTGATCTAGAAATTTGTTGATCAAAATTCAACCGAACATATTAAAATATTAATCAGTCAAAGTTGAGAAAAAATAGATATTAATATTGTGTTATCTATCGTTTTAAATAATATTTAGTTTGAATTGATTTCAGAAAGAAATTTTTCTATGACAATATAATGTTAAACTTCAGAAAATTTTCTAAATTCAATACTGAAATTTCTTTATTTTCTTTTATGTAGAATAACTCCACGTGATTATAATTCATTTGGTTCTCGCCGTGGCAATGATGCTGTTATGGTTCGTGGTACATTTAATCATGTTCGTTTAAATAATAAACTTGTTACAAGACGTATATCATCATTACTTCCATCATCATCACCATCACCAGCTACAACAACACTTTATTTACCAACAAATACTGAAATGGATATATTTGATGCATCAGAACGTTATCGTGATACAAAAACACCTCTTATTGTTCTTGCTGGAAAAGATTATGGTTGTGGACCATCAAGAGATTGGGTTGCTAAAGGACCATGGATGCTTGTATATTAAAAAATGAATAGAAGAAAAAAAAATGTATATATATATATATTAAATTATATTTTTATTTTAGGGTGTTCGAGCTGTACTTGCAGAAAATTTTGAATCACAACATCGTTCAAATTTAATTGGTATGAGTATATTACCATTACAATTTAAAGATGGTGATACATGTGCATCATTAAATTTAACTGGTAAAGAAATTTATTCAATTGAATATAATATTTATGATAATGAAAAATTAGCAATTGTTAAAGTAAAATTTTTCAAAATTATTTTTAATGAAATTATTTTTATTTTTATCTAGCTTGATAATGGTAAAACATTTTCTATGATTGCTCGTGTTGATACCGAAATTGAACGTCTTTATATACTTCATGGTGGTCTTCTTCCTTTTGTCCTTCGACAAGCAGTGAACTAAAATAATTCTTAAAAATTGTATATCTATTGTAAAACGATAAGGGATATTTTGTTTGTCATGTTAACAAAAAAAAAAACAAAATCAATAAGAAGAATTATGTATGCATATTAATCATTGCACAGGAAAAAGAAAAAATTTATGTATTGTTTGTTTTTGATTTTTAAATAAAAGAAAATCTAAATAATGATTTATTTATATAATAACGTATACTATTCTTCCAGATAATGGTTATTATATCACCAATATTGCAAGATGAATCAATTTTAGTACGAATTCATTGTCAAACGAATTTATTTTATATTCAAGGTATAGAAATGATTTGAAAGAGAAATATTTATCTATAAAAATTTAACTTGATTTTTCTTTTTTATATTAAAGATATTGATGAAGAATTTAGTGCATTTCGAGTACTTTTCATAGATAGTGGTTATTATTTAAATGCTCCATTAAATATTTATTTAACACGTGATTCTGTTTATAAACATGATGGAAAATATTCTTTAAATGATGTTACTATTGATGATCTACTTGAAATAAATGAGAATGATAAAAAGCAAAAAAATGATGCTTATCGACGTATATATCCATGGCAAACTATATCGGGAAGAATATTAACACATACAACAGGTGATGAATCATGTTATACACCAGTTATTGAAAAGTGCAATACAAATCAACAAGTAGAAAGTAAATTAATTTCTTTTTTTTTATTTTTGAAAAAAAAAATCAAAATTATCTATTTAGATCTTCCTCTTCAACTTGATTTACTTATTGTTGTTGAACGATCAACTACAATAAATGATCTACGTCGTCAACTTGAAGAACAACTTTCACAACAATTAGATATATTAGAAAATAATAGTAATAATAACATAAAAGTAAGTCATTGTTTCTTTTTTTCAAATAAGTGTAGCTAAGAGTACAATTAAAATAATTATAAATATAACAACAAGAATAATGAATATGATACAACACCAACATGGACACCGACAACCATTATATGCACGGCAACAAATTATTTCATCATCATTCATACGATTTATAGTCTAAATATAAAGAATACAATAGAATTCTAATTAATAACATTCTTGTTCCTATATAATGGAATGAATTAATAAAATAAAAAGTCATATTATTAATGGATTTCTACACAGATATGGTTTTACATCTATCATATGGATTGACTGATATATTCGATAAGTTGCCAGATTCAATATACTTTTTAGATTCTGTTTTGAATGAAGTGTCTAATACAGGTTCAATTACCAAGATATGTTAGATCATTTTTTAGCTACAGAATAGTACTTTATTAAATAGAGAAACCATATAGGAAATCATCAATCATACTGTAAAGATATTGTGAAGAATCAACAGTTTGCATCAATATTAGAAAACAAAAAAATCAAAAACTTTGTATAAATAATATTTAAAATTTCTCTAGATTTTATATTTAGTCCAAACGAGTGATTAGAAGATTATTTCGATATTTTGTTTTCTTATAATAAAATGACTACATAATGTTTTAATCGAGTATTATCAAAATCAAGAATTTCAGATTTAATCATTATTATAACTTGCTGAAGAAGTATGAAACGTATTCATTTAGATAGCAGAATAAATGAATATTTTTAAAATTCTTAATAACAATAATTAACTTATTTACCTCAGCATCTCGAATAATTTCTTCATCACCAATTTGTCTCGTTCTTGTTGATGAAACTATTTGTCGTTCTGTATGATTTGCAGGAACGATAGTTCGTTCTGTAATACGTGGACTATAATGTGGACGTCCTTCGTTTAGTTCAATGCCATGTACTGAAACATCCGATAATGCTGATTTATTTCTTGGTGAAAAACTATCCCAAAAACTAGTTTTATGCTTTTTATGATGATGATGATGATGACGTTTATGGTGTTTATCACGTCGTTGTGCTCGACATACTGGACAATTTGGATCCTTGCAAAGTGCAACTTCATCATAAGTTACATAAGGTGCTGTTGTTTGTTCAACAGCAGATACAGATAATGGATTGATACGATTTCGTGCAGTGATTGGCGGTAGCGACATTCTTTTTTTTTTACGGAATATAAATCACGAAAATATAAAATGACATATATATTCGTTATAATGGATAAAGACCACCTAGCGAGTTTGAAATATTTTTTTTTTATTCTATTTAATGAAAAAAACGATAGTGGCTATGATGTTAAGGTACATTTATATTTTATTCATTTATAGGATAAAATTAACAAAAGATTCCGACATTATTATATTAAACCAATTAATCAAATAGTTACATTTTTAGATGGTGATGATGAGAAAGGTTTTATATATTATTTAAAAATTTAATCATTAATAAATTTTTCGTTTTTATTTAGTTCGAAAAGAACTTCAAGCTAAATATCCTCAATTATCAATGAATCAACCATTTATTTCAATGGATTTTGGTGATGGACAATTATTATCTTTAATGAGTAGTGGACGACTTTTTGATGTACACAAAAATCTTCCATCGAAAGGTTTATATATATTGAATAGAAATAAGGAAAAAGTAATAATTTTCATTGAATCTTTTTCTTTTTATTTTAGTCAAAGGTGGTGAACAAACATTAGTAGATGGTCATTATGCATATTATCATTATATGCAAGATAATTTTGATGATAATATGTGGGGTTGTGCTTATCGATCATTACAAACTCTTTGTTCATGGTTTATTTTACAAGGTTATACAACAAAATCAGTACCAACACATGCACAAATTCAACAAGTATAAATATAAAATAATAAAAATAATTTTTGTTTTTATATTAAATATTTAGATTCTTATTGATATCGAAGATAAGCCAAAAACATTTTTAAATTCCCGTCAATGGATTGGTAGTATGGAAGTATCATATATTTTACAAAATTATTTAGATGTAAATTTAAATATCAAAATTATAAAAATTTTTTTTTCAATTTTAATTAATAGGTTGAATGTAAAATTATTCGAGTTGAACGTGGAGCTGATATGGTTGAATATGTACGTCAAATAATTAATCATTTTAATAAAGAAGGAACTCCAATTATGATTGGTGGTGGTGTTTTAGCTCATACAATAATAGGTGTTGATTTTAATGAATCAACAGGTGATTCAATGTTACTTGTTCTTGATCCACATTATACAGGAGTAGATGATATTAAAACTATTCAAGATAAAGTTAGTTGATAGTTTTTTGAATATAAAAATTTAAGATGAGAAACTTTTGTTTTACTATAGGGTTGGGTTGGTTGGAAACCATGGTCATTTTGGTCAAAAGATGCTTTTTATAATCTTTGTTGTCCGTTACGACCTAAAATTGTTTCTTCATAATAAATTATTAAAAAAAAAAAGAATAAAAGATCTGCATTCGAAATAATATTTTAATAAAATCTAAGTATAAATTTATTCAACATAAATCTTAGTAAAAAAATCATTCCTGTCAAATATTTTGTTTAAATTCTAAATGGAAAAATTTAGCGTTCTAGATGAACTACTAGAAATTGACAAGTAAACATATCATTTTTGTGGAGTAAAAAGATAGAAACATGTAAGTAAGAAATTTTATTGAACATTTATTGTATTAATAAAGATTTTATTATTTTTTCTAGTCGTGCTCATTTTACTTTCTCATGCAGAAGTATATCCTTTACTGTTGAAAATAGTTTACAAAATCTCAATCTAATTGCCATACTAATAATGTGTTTGCAAATATATTCATTGAAAAAATTTGGACAATCACATATTCCATTTTTCCATTCTGATGTGATAAACTGTTTAGCAAAGTTACTTTTCAAATTTCAAATTGAGATAGCTGAATCTTGTTTTAAAGTTTGCAATTCAGCACCAATTACATCAACGATGAGGGGCTATCCGGAATTATTTTCTCTGCAGAATTTATATATTTAGCGAGAATTTATTACGGTAGGTTAATTGCATCAGTATTTTGGTACACCCACATTATAGTTATGTGTATATGCATTAAGTTGTGGCGATATTTTAGTGCATCCACACTGCGGATATGTATGCCTATACTTAAATATTTTGTGAGATTTATTTTATTTCCATTTGATATTGTCCGAAAAATTATAGCAAAATACAAGCAAACTTCTTAATTAAAGAGATAAAAATATTGGATTCTCGCACAAAAAAAACAAGTGCAATAGGAATTCTCGTAGATTCAACAGTATTTATAACTTAGCGAGATTCATACTTTCGAAAACCAAATGAAATACATCAAAGCGAGACAATAATATACCATCAGTAACCAAAATCAAAAGATCCAGTGGTTTGGATTCCAATCCGAATTTTATTGGATTTTATCAGAATCCAACGAAAACTGCTAGAATTCATTCAGAACTTGCACGCTGAGAAAAGTTGTTTTGAAGTATTACTTTTGCTACAAATAAAAAAATGAATCATTTTATGAATTATGAAAAAGCAATATTCATATTGTCTCGAATCGGTTAAAATATCCTATTTCGTTGAGCGCTGAAACATGGATCTGTGCTGTAGGAGAAAAACGATTCATCTGGATTAATGAATATGGTGAAGGAAGAATGTGGATAAGTCAGAGAAAATATGAACTTCCTTTTGAATTCGTTAAGCATAAGAAGTAACAGAAACATGTAATTTAGAAGCTCAGCTTGCTCTAAATGCATTTATAAATAAGAATAGATTTCGTCATCGATCAATTGATATGTTCAAACGGGACGAAGAAAACTCAGTGGAGTCAAAACATTTCATACATTAGATTGATTGATTTACTGTAATTCTTCTACATTAAGGAAAAACATTTCTGATAACTATTATTATCGACAAAGCTCTATGTCATCGTGAGCTAATAGATAATACAAAATTATCACTATATTCATGGCAAAAAATAATTAATAATTGATTAGCGAGATGATCGTGGTGTATAACATGCAAAAGATATTTTTGAAACTGAATTATTGTAGTTGACATAGGAAAATTTATCCGAAAAACGATATAAGGTGAACGAAGAAACAAAAATGTATTGGATCTCTAGTTTATGGTAAGTGCAACCGATTCACATTCATTTTCTACTTATATTTTATGTGAACATTTGGGAACGAGGCATTGGACATTGAATCCTATAGAATTATTTTGAGCTAATATGAAAACATATAATACACTTGATAGAAACATCAAATTTACAATGACAGAAGTAAGCGAATTGGTTTTTAAATGGATCAATGGCATCTATTATGGACTTACGTAAACATCCTGAAATTATTTTTAATTAATTTAAATAAAGAAAAACTTATCACGAAGCACTAATAAAAGAAAGGTTGAAGAGAACAAAGTAAACATACTGACTTATTAGCCTCAAAATAAATTCAATATTTGATTTTCTAATAAAATTTCAAATAGACCAGACAATTTCAAAATTTAATGAATCATACCACGAAGTTAGAGATAACTAAAAATTTATAAAAAAAATATCTGATTAGTTGTCTTCAGTAAAATTTTTGTATTTTTCACACTCATACAGTTACTAATCTTGCTCTTGTATGAGTTGATAGAGGCGAATAGTGCATGCAGATAGAAAAGAAGACTAAAATACTTCATAGACTTTATAAAAAATATTGAGCAATATTGACTCTAGATATTGCTAAAAACTTGACTTTCTTTTCGCTTTTTATTTTAAAGTTATTCAATTATTTATAAATAATAATATTTATTTGTATATTAATTATCGAACCGAGCAAATGTTCTTATTAATGAGAAAATTTAAATTAACTTAGCATCTAATAATTTCATGTGACATAGAAATTATTTAACAATTTTTCTTTAGAAAACAAATTTTTTCTACATTTTATCAATTTGATTTTGCTTCATCTTATTTATTTAATTTACTGAAAAAGATAATATAAGAAATAATATGAAATATGATAGTTAAAATAATTAACATCATCTAATAAAATGTTTCGAAGATGTTGTACATGCTATATAATCAATGTCTTTCCATTGAGTAATTAATGATAAACCAAAACCATAATAATATAATGATATATATTGAATCCATTTTACTATATATGGTATTGATCTTGTATTAACCGAAAAATCGCTTACAGTTAAAAATATTTGTGATATAGGCATCCATATAATTAAACGTGATTCTTTACTACGTATTGATGCACTAACTAAAGAATCCAAAGTTGTACTACATAAAGTTGTCAAAATGAAAATAGCACATTGTTGGAAAAAAAATGTCTGAGACCAGTTAATATCGAAATAACAAGAAGTGAACAGACTCTTGTTATTATTATTAAAATATGAAAAACAAGACCAGATATATAAGATGTTTCATATCACGAGGTGATATTGAACGCCATAATCATCGATAAATTTGTTGAAAAAAATTTGAATGGTATGATTTTTCAGATTTACATATCATTTCTTCATTATAATCACAGTTGTTTTTGATTTCATTTAATTGTTCATAGAAAATATTTTCATATTGATTTGTTTTTACAATAGGATTTGTTGGTCGAGTATTAGCTGCTTATTTAAGAAAAAAAATCAGCTGGACTTATATTAATAGAACATCGAATATAAAAAAACTGATAAAGCTTGTTTAAAAGGTTCAATATATAAATTTTTTCTATAACTATTAAATAATAAATTCAATATTATATTTCGAGATTCTATTATCTATGAATATTTATTTGATTCATAACTATTATTCTCTTCACGATACTTTCTTCTTCTATGTTAAACATACAATCTCAAAAAAAAACTATCATCACTCTGAAACAGTATGTTTACATATAATCGAAAAAAAAACACATAGAATAAGAGCATCACGCTTATACAGAGAGCAACAATACGAATACAAATACATGGCTATCTAATTGTTTATACTTAGTACATAATCTATCTATATATATACATACATACAATATAGAATTTGCTCTTTTTTTTTTACAAACAATTATCAAAAAATAGAGAATTATAACAGAAAGAAAGAAAACATGGAAATAAATTTGTTATTATTGAATTTTCAGAAAGACAAAAAAAGAATTAAGAAATACATGCAATTAACATATCTCACATGTAACACACAGATAAGAAAGAGATTTGATTTTTGTTTTTGTATTTTGTTAAGCTTGTACAGCAATACGATGATCAGTATTATTTGTTGTATTAGAATTATTATTGCATTTAGCTTGACGAATTGCTTCATTCAATCGATCAACTATACTCACCGGATTTTGATTTATTTCAATACGATTTAATTCAGACGATTCTTTGTTTGATTGTTGTTGTTGTTGAAGTATATTTAATAATTCTAAACCAGGATCATTTGAAGGCAAAGTTGATGATATTGGAGATGGAGAAGGTGGTGATGATGGCCAAATAGGTAAACGTCCCAAAAGTTTATCAATAACTGAATTACCTGATGATGATAAATTTTCTTCTTTTTCTTTATTCATAGAAATGGAAGGAGATAATGATGATTGGTTGTGTTCTTTCTTTTCCTTATATGGTAAATATTCAAATATTAAATGTCTAAATAAAATTTATTTATTTCAAAAATTTTTTTCATTATTGTTAAATTTACTCAATAAATGGCAATGCTGTATAATAAGGATCACTTAATCGTTGTTGTTCTTTCCAATATTGTCTCAAAGTATGCATTTCATCATTATTTGTATATAAATTAAACCACATTATATCCTACAATAAAATATTCATTTATAGAAGAAAAAAAATTATAAATGTTTATTTTATTCTTACAATAATCTCTCGTTTGTCATATTCAAAATGAACATTTGTTTCATCAAAATTTTCAATAACAAATAATCCAACCATTCTATTATCAGCTAGACGAGCTTCCCAATATTGTGATGGAGTCCATGAACTTAAATCAACATTTACTTCTTCACCAAACTAAAAAAAAAATATATATACATATAATTATTATTAACAAAAATAATATTATAAAACTAACTTCTCTTAATGCACATGACCATTGACTTTCGAATGTATACGTATCAGGATTCAATTTCAGTTTACCTTTTGGAAAACTCCAATAATATTTTTCATTTTGTACTAAGAAAACCTAGTAAATAAGATAATACTGTAAGATATATAGTTCTTCAATAAATATCTATTTACTTTATTTTGTTTATTAATTAAAACAATACCAAATGCTTCTTGTTGAATTTGTCGATAAACATTAATAATCATTCGAATTAAATCAACTTTGCCTTGTAATTTTGGATAAATCATTTCCAATAAATCTTTATTATTATTATTATTATTAGAAAAAAACAATATCTTATAATATTGTTTATGTCAAACAACTTACGAGTATCAAGAACATATTGTGTAAATTTTTTTCGTTTAGAAATTTGTCGTGTATCTTGTGCATAAAACCATTTTTTTTTAATTTTTTCTAAATCAAGAAATAATTTAAATGGATCTTGTGTTCCAACTAAACGAAGAATACGACGACTGCTCAAATAAAATAATTAATTTATGATCTAAATAAGATTTTTATTTTACTTGAAACTTAATTTAATATTATTTGGTTCTGATTGATGATGCATAATATTCTGTAATAATGCTGGATTAGAAAATGCAGCAAAGTACGGCTGTTGTCGAAACCAACCATTTGAATTAAGTGACAATGTTGATGATGATGATGATGGTGGTAGTAGTGATGGCGGTGAGTCAGGTGATTGTGGTGCACTCATTTCTTCTTTGAATTATTCAAGATCCCATAAAATGATGATAGTGATTGACTAGGAATAGCGCAAAGAGCGCACGTGAAGGAAAAAGAATGACTAAACAGTGATAAATAAAAAGATGGAAATGAAATGATGCGTGTTTGTCGATCAAGTAATGCATTTTCGTTCTCTCTCTCTTTCTCTCTTACGTCGTTTGTTGCTTCATTTTTCTTTCCTCTGTTAATGTATGCGTATGAACAAAGACTAGATCACTGAACATAGACGTCTATTAAGATAAAAAGACAGATAGAGAAAATCAAAGTAATTCAGCGAACTTATTTAGTCATTTTTCCATACAATCTTAAGAGAGAAGTATTTGAATAGTCATGCCAATGTATAATTATCTGAAATGATTTTTATCGCTTTTCAATAAATAATAATTACACAATTTGAATGATATCCGATGCATCCTTCTATAAAGAGAGGAATTACTCGTTTTTTTCCTAAGGTTATATCAATTAAATAATTTGTTATATGCGATAATTAAAAGAAATATATTACGAAACTATTGTTTATCTTATCCGTTTCTCTTGTTGTTTCTTACAAGACACATTTTGATTGAATAGTTCTTTCGATTTTGATTTGTAATTGTGTACAGTTTCATTATAATAACACAAATGTTATTTAAGATAATATCATTAAAGATGTCAACGGTTTTTCAAGTATTATTTATATTCCTTTTCAACAACTGTTAAAAGAATTCAATCAATTTCAATATATATTTTATAGAATATTAAAGCACTAACATCAATATATCACCTAACATTAGTTCAGATTGAATGTATAATTGTTTATTGTATCACACGCTTTAATTTCTGTATAGTAAAGTTATAGCTTATTTTTTTAAAGACGAGTAAAATGAAGGAGAGCATCAAAAAGTACATTGATTATGTAAGCAATAGCTTGAGCAATTGAGTTTATTAGTCAAAACTATTTAGAGAAATAGTAGTTACCCAATTCATCAAATAGAGTTACAAATTTTATTTTAAGAGAGATTCTGCAAAAAGAAGAATATTTTTCTGGGTATTGATTCACAATCAAATTTTTACTTTTCCATTTTACCTGTATAGTTGGCAAGTACATTTATTTTCATCGGCAGATCTAATTTTTTTGATTTAAATTTTTCGTAAAAAATTCTAACTCGAGCAGACTTTCTATACTCTTCTGATCACTATGTTAATAATTTGATAGCCATTAAGGTATTCTACAAAAAAAACTACAAATCATGATATACATTTGTTGTTGGGATATGCATCTATATAATGCTGAAGATTAAGATCCATGAAAAATATAGATGTAAAAAGAGCGTATTATTCCTAGTTTCGATCTTCTTATAACGTTTGATGCAAAAGTAATGGTACAAAATGTTGATCTCTATTTTCTACAATAGAATGACACTGAAAAAAGTTTTTTTTATCAAAAAATTGCAAGTGTTGCTACATAACATAAATGGTAACATTTTAATTTTTAATTATTTAATATAATTAGTTGGCATTGTTTTCCAAATCTTGTTAGCAATATCACTAATACTACTTTCTAATACATTAAGATTTACTTCAGATAATTCTTGTTGCATGATCAAATATGGTTACTTTTTTGTCAAAAAATGTTTGACGATTCCTTCCATATTATTAGATATTGCATCATACAGCATTCATTTATTCAAAATATAAATATCATCAAAGAATTTCTAGCGTTATTAGGTGTTTCGATATAGAAACAATTAGATATGACTTAGTTAATAATGAAGGGAAACTGTTTGAAAATTATTTTAAAAATTCTTATTTTATTTATTAAAACAATAATATCCACATCACATGTTGATTTCAAAATTTTCTTATGATGTCCTTTTTTCTTTTTGATCATAAATTTTAGTGTTCGAATAGTACATATGTAGTGAACGTTTTCTTCTTTTTACGCTATGAAACAATATCAAACTATTGAAAATATTTAATATAAATGTCTTTAGATTTTTACTTTATATCATTATATAACACTATAATGAATTCAAAATTCATTTAAATGATTTCTACAACTGAATGAAAAACTCAATATGATAAAAGTACTCAAACTTTCTTCGTCTTCTTATTACTTTGTCATTAAAAAGTAATTAGCAAATTAGAACATTTAAAATGTATAATCTATTACGTAGTTCACAAGCTGTAAAGCGATTTTCAATAACTGCTTGAAAACAATTTACATTTTTTAGTATTTTCTGTACAAAATATTGTTAGTAAATAAACTTGTCTTTTCTTTTCTCACACAAACATAGTAAAAATTACAGATTTCCTTCTACTATAAAACAATCAATAAACATTGAAGTTTATTATTGCTACTATGTAGAAAAGCATAATATAAGTGTTATTTATTCTTTATCATCGATTGCAATATAACAGTCAATTTAAAAATATCTAAAATCAAATTCTTGGTCAATATTAATAATTAATACTCATAATATTAAGAATTACTGGCTAAATAAATATTGATAATGTCATGTAGTGATTATATCATGTGATAATCTTCTGTCATTCTTTATTTCATCATCGTATTCTCTTCTCTTACACCTTTATGTGATGTCACTTTATGATGATATCTTCATTTCGTGTTTTTCTTGCATCAACTATTATCGATGTCCTGAATATTTCACTATCTGTTTAGACAGTATATATATAGAAGGTATTTTTACAATAAAGGAAATCGATATACATTATATTGTTTATTCGATCATTGCCGTTTAACACCTAATGATGGTCAAACATTTCGTCACAGATGATAAGTATTTGAGAATGTAGCAAGAATTAAATGACAAGTTTAAATTGTGATGTCTCAATATATCCTGATATCTTTCATTATTGAGACATTGCAAATTCTGTCTTATACTTTATTAGCTTACTTGACAGATTATTTTTTTTTGATTCCCAATAAAGTGATAAATTTTTATGAGAAAAGTGCTAGTGTAAAATATATGTCATCGAATCAAAAAAATATATTTTCACACTGTCTATTATTAAAAGAATAATTTAGTGAGATCATAATAACCTTAATAATTGGTACAATAATTGCTTAAATTACAAGTGAAAATTATTAATTAAACTCTAAAAAGATGTGAGTCCTATGTTTATTTCTTTCCAAATGTAGTTTTGGTAATTCGTTTAGTTTTTACACACTATGAATGTTCAATTGACAATGTTTTATCGAAAATTGCTAGTGCTTATTACTAGCAATCAAGTGTCATATTCAGTTTTTTAAGTATTGCATAATAAACACCAACACTATCCAAACTTCATATAAGTAATAGTAGTATGAACAGACGATAAATATCTTTCCCGAATCGTCAATAATTCTAAATGATACTCAGTACAATATTCAAAAACTACTTTTACTAACATAAAGATTACCTGAATTGATGTGTGAACTATGGATACTAATTATGATTGGGATATAAATATCTCGTTTTTTCCCAGAATCTTTTTCAGGATATTCTAGTGCTTGAATATGATCATGTTTTTTTAAGATATAAGAGATTTATACTACTAAAAGTGTCGGTAATAATAGGATGATTTGTACGATCACATATTTGTCGAACTGTAATGATTTGTTGACGAAGTCTTTGAGCTTTAGTCATATTTTCTCGTGTTCTTATAGGATAATAGCAATGTTACTAGGAATTCAGGATGAATCTTTGATACATGATATATTAAAATTTATTATTCGATTACAAATACTATATCTAATCTAAACACGTTCATGATGCTGCTTTATGTTCATCTCTATACCATGGAGCTCAACCGTTAACTTCTTCTAGAAATGAAACTACTTTTATGAATTATCACACTATTCCATATCACGATACATTTCATCAACAGACGCTTGTATAGTGGTTCGATCTTCTTTCAATGCAATCAGTATGATCAAGTATACTTATTCATTATATTTGATACTATCTAGTCAAAGTGTAATATTTATATCAGATAATGTTGTTTATTAGTCAATATGTTTCGCGTGTTGATTATGGGCAAATCGTAAAAATCAAATAAGTATTTAAAATATTGCTCATTGTCTAATTTTTCACTGATAAATCAATAATTGAAACGTAATGAATATTATTGACAATTAGAGAAGAGATTTCACTAAAATCTAATCATCCATTAATTCTTGCAAAAGAGCAAAATTCATCAGACTAACATCGTTATAAGTGATTTTACATAATTTACATCATTCTATACAATTGTGATTATTAGAAAACCAAACATTGTTCAAAATTGCTTTTCAAATCGATAGAGGTCACCAAGAACCGAACATTACCCAATAAAAAAAAGCTAAAAATGTTTGGCAAAAATTGAAAATATTAATAATGCTTCAATAGTAGTATTTATTCAATTATTTTTCAATCAATATATTCATATACAATGAATAATGAATCGATCACACCCTTGCTTAGCAAAGGTCGTAGTTTCAATTTCATGGCCGATTTGTACTTCATCGCCCATCATTATTCAGTGACTTTTCAAAGTCCACCGTACTCTTTGTACAGACAAAAGAGAAATTTTATTTTTCTCAAAAACATTTTCTTTTTGTTTGTTCTCATTCTTTTTCTCTTTATATTTCTAGATCTATTTTATTTTTCCACATTTCAAAAATGGTCGCACCAACAAATCAACCATCATCAGTCGGAAAAACAACTGCAGAATCAATCGGAGCAGTAGCTAAATGGGATTCTCGATATGCTGGGCATGTTCCACATGATGCATCATATTATTCAAAATGTGTTCTTGGTGGTATTCTTGCTTGTGGTCTTACACATACAGCTATTTGTCCACTTGATGTTACAAAATGTAACATGCAAGTATGTAATTTATAAAAAGAAAACATTTTAATATTATTCAAATAATAATTATTGAATATAAAATCGAATATTTGACTGAGTATATTTCAGACAAAAAAACTAGTCTTGTTTGGCTTTTTTATTTTTTGTCCTTGAAAATAAAAAACGTGAAAAAAACACTCAATGTTTTTTTTTCTGTTCTGTGCATTTTAACTTTAACTCTTGTTTTTTTCATTACTGATGTGTAGACAGCAGAAAGGATTACATACGATTGTTTTCATATTTTTCGAACACGAGCAAATACGCATTAAAAAATTATTTATGAATTTTTTCTACACCTTGAAAGATTTGTAATATCTGGTTTATTGTTTTTTTTCTTAACAGGTCAATCCTGATAAATATAAAGGCTTGGTTAAAGGTCTTCGATTAATTGTTGCTGAAGAAGGCAGTCAAGCCATATGGAAAGGTTGGCTACCAACATTCCTTGGTTATTCAGCACAAGGAGCATTCAAATATGGTCTTTACGAAGTATTCAAAGATCAATATGCTAATATACTTGGTAAAGACAATTTCGAGAAATATAAAGGTCTTGTCTGGTGTGCAGCATCAGCATCAGCAGAATTGTTTGCTGATGTTGCTCTATGTCCATTGGAGATGGTTAAAGTTAAAGTACAAACAGCACCAAAAGGTACATTTCCAACAGCTTTTGGACCAGCTTGGTCACAAATGAGTGCTCAGCGAGCAGAAACTGGCTTTCCATATCGATCACTTGTACCATTATGGTCACGACAAGTTCCTTATACTGTAGCTAAATTTTTCTTCTTCGAAAAGGTTAGTATTTAAATAAGAGCAATAGAAACTTTAATGAAATAATATTTTAGGTCGTACAATTATTTTATACTCATGTGTTTACAAAACCAAAAGATACATATTCAAAAACAACACAACTTGGTGTTACATTTGCTTCTGGTTATACAGCCGGTGTTATTTGTGCTATTGTTTCACATCCTGCTGATTCATTGGTTTCTCTACTTGGTAAACCAGCCAATAAAGGCAAAAGTTTAGGACAAATTATTAATGAAACTGGATTTGCTAAGCTTGCCACCAAGGTTTGTTTTGTTTTTTGAATTAAGTAGATCAATGATAATAATTTTATTTTATTAAATGTTTTTTAGGGTCTTGGCACTCGTATTCTTATGATTGGTACATTGACCGGTCTTCAATGGTGGATTTATGATACATTCAAAACAGCTTTGGGTATGGGAACAACCGGTGGAAAATAATTTAATTAACGACCGTTAAAACAAATTTGTTTTCGTTTTTTTTTAATGAAACTTGTAGTACAAAAATTAGAATATGATGACTTACATTCCCTTTCGCCGTTCTAGTTTTTGTGATCATTTATATCCCTTATTAAAAGAATTATATCCGATTTAACCATTGCCTTGTTTCTTAATGTTGTTTATCTTGCTTAACCTCAGTTTTTTTTTCTCAGATACATTCTATTTGTTTCTTAATGAGTTTTATTATCAACTCATTTCGAACAATAATTATCCTTCCTAGTATATATATCGTGAAAGATAATGATAATTTATTTGTAGCGAGATATCAATTATAGCAATGCATGCAATCAATTTATTTTCATTAAAAAAAGAAAGATATTTCCGATTTTGATATTCCATCATGTGATATCTTTTATTTTATTTTGAATCTATTCTTATGTAAATATGTAGATTAAAAATGTTTTTTTTTCTATTGTATCGAGCATGCGATTCAATGAATTTATTTTTTGATGCTAATGTTTATACGGTTTAGATGTGAAATTAGCTCATTGATTGAGCAAATTTTTATTAAATACAATTATTAAACAATAGATGAGACAGAAATAATTAGGCACTTTCACATTCCATTTTATCATTACTTAATATGTTCTATTGAAAAAACAAAATATGTTACAAGATGCTTCATAACAAATTCTACAATTTACAACAGACAGTTCAGTTTATAGTTACATTTTTTGTTTTCAAAATGAATAAAATTATGAGTAATCAAGCTTTGATCGTGCGAAAACGATAGTCTTTTAGTACAAGATGATTTGTTTCTTTTTTTTATCTCATCTTTTATCAACTGATATCTTTTTGTTTAAAAATAACGCAAAATATACCGCTAGATGCAGCATGAAAAGCTTTACAATCTACAAAGTTAAGCTTATCTAAATTGTGCACTTTTTTGTTTTGAACAAAGTAAAATTCTTTGCTATCACTGTTTGCACTGTCGAAATTTAATCACTCATAATTTAATTCGTTTTGGAAATAAAATGTGCAACTATAAACTAAGCTGTTTGTTTTAAGTTGTAGAGCTTTTCATGCTGTATCTTGTAGCATATTTTGCTTTTTTAAATAGAAAGTATTAAGTGATGATAAAATGGAATATAAAAATGCTTCATTATATTTGCTTCACCTGTTATTTTAAAACATTTTTTTGTTATAAATCACATTCCACAATCTTTATTTCATAGTAATCAAAAAATCTTGACAATAATTTCT
>JAJEKB010000623.1:0-28620 GCA_022393335.1 Macrotrachela quadricornifera | reverse complement strand
CAGGAAACGTTGTACGTGAACGATGGAAAGTTGTAAGTGAATTATTTTATTTATTTATTTATTTATTTTAATATTAAAAATTTTCAAAAATTTTTAGATTAATAAAATAGGTGGTGGCGGTTTTGGTCAAATTTATGAAGCACAAGATCTTGTAAGCAAAGAGAATGTAGCACTTAAATTAGAATCAGCCAAACAACCAAAACAAGTTCTTAAAATGGAAGTAACAGTTTTACGTCGTTTACAAGGAAAAGATCATGTATGTAAATTTCTCGGTGGTGGGACAAATGAATTATATAATTATGTTGTTATGACATTGCAAGGAAAAAATTTAGCTGAATTACGTCGTAGTCAAGCACGACAATGTTTTACTTTATCAACATCATTACGTATTAGTTTACAAATTCTTCAAGCTATTGAATTTATACATTCAATTGGTTTTCTTCATCGAGATGTAAAACCATCAAATTTTTCTCTTGGACGATTACCAACAACATGTCGAAAAGTTTATATGTTAGATTTTGGTCTTGCTAGAAAATATACCAATGCAGAAGGAACTGTTAGAACAGCTAGACCACAAGCAGGTTTTCGTGGAACTGTACGATATGCTTCAATGAATGCACATAAAAATAAGGTTAAATAAAAAAAAAAGAAATAAAATTAAAAAAAGAATTTGAAAATTATTATTTTAGGAAATGGGTCGACATGATGATTTATGGAGTTTATTTTATATGCTTATTGAGTTTGTTACTGGACAATTACCATGGAGAAGAATTAAAGATAAAGAACAAGTTGGACAAATGAAAGAAAAACATGATCATGCAAGTTTTTTAAAAAGTCTTCCATCAGAATTTAAAGTAAAATTGATAAAGAAAAATAATTTTCTTTTTTTAAAAAATATTTTCTTTTGTTATCTAGCAATTTCTTGAACATGTCCAAAATTTACGTTATGAAGATAAACCAGATTATGAATTATTAAAAAATTTATTTCGTCAATCAATAACTCGTCGTGGTTATAAAGAAACAGATTTATATGATTGGGAAAAAGAAACAAATGATATTGAAAATGAACCAAATTCTGCTCCTCCTCCTCCTACTCAACAACAACAAATTTTATCCAGTGTCAATAATAAAGTTTCCGCGTATGTTTATAAATAAATAAATATTTCAAATTATTGATCATTATTCTTTTGTTTTTATTTGTTTCTAGAGAAATGACAAAAGCAGTTATGACTGCTCAACCAGGTGGTGCAAGTACAACAGTTAATACTCGTCAACAAGCAACAGATGCAGATACACTTGATGAACAACGTTGGAATAAACCAATAAAACAAACTAGTGTTATATCTGATCATTCACCATTTTCACCACGTCGAAGCATGCCTAAAAGTCTCGATCGAAATACTCGACGATCAGCTACAGTTGTTCCACCGGCAAATACAACTGATAAAGATACTTCTCTTTCAAAAAAACAACCACAACAACGTACTTCTCTTACTGCAGCCCAAATATCTGAATTATCACAACGTTTAAGACGTCCAAATACATCAAAACCAACATCTGCTGAACCTTTAACACCAATAAATAAATTAATCACTAAAGAAGATTCAGCAGCTAGTGCATCACATTCAGATTCAGCTAAAGCAAAAAATAGCATGCAAAATCGTTCATATCAATTAAAAAGTTCTGATATACCGAATAATGACGAACCACCATCACCTGCAATTATCATGTATACACCAGCCGGTGGTATTGAACATGGCAAACCACCTAAAACTCCACGTTCAGTTCGAGCAACAACAAGTCGTAGTGATATTCTAGTACAATCACGGCAATCAACAATGACGCGTACAGGTGATAGTGAAGCTATGTCCAATCCGGCAGCAACATTTGCTATTAAAGCTGGTCCACAAACTGTCATGTCACAATGGGTAGTATCATTGGGAGATAATCTTGATGATGAACGAAGTGATAATCAACATAGTGCTAAATGGGAAGATGCACAAGAAAAACTTCAAAGGTTATAAAAAAAAAACAAGAAAAACAAGTTTTTTTAAATAAAATTATTTAATCTTCTTATTTAGTATAACACATGAACCATCACAATATCATCCAGCTGTATCTTCTCTATCTTCACCTCCTGTGAATAATTTACTTACTCCGTCCAATATGAACAGTCAACAAATAACAGCAACTAATAATAATCCTCAAGCCCCTATAGCTTATAACACTGTTTTGAACAGTAATGTTAATACTGGTCGACAACAACAACAGTATCATCGACCATTATTAAGAGATGTTAATGAAAATTCAAATCTAGGCATAATGAACAGTTATGATGGCAAAGAAAATAAACGTAAAAAATTAATTTAAAGAAAAAAATTTTTTTCTGAAAATTTTTTTGAAAATTTTTTATAGAAAAAGAATCGGTTATTCATTCTAATAATCAGCCATCAATTGAAATACTTCCCTTTGAAAATTATCGAACAATTGATGGTACAAAAAATCTTTCACATTCTCGAAATAATAATAATAATAGTTATACCGGTGCTAATCGATTATCCGATGATGAAGATGGACATGATGGTGATATTGATGAAGAAGAAGATGATAATCATCAACAATCAAAAAGAAAATCTTTTGAACAAAATAAACAAATAAATTCAATGGGTGATTCTTTTTCTAAAAATATATTTTCATCTACTTTTATTGATAGTTCGGTGCGATCGAGCCCGAATAATTCAACAAGATTGATGATGATGATGAAAGGAAATGGAGAAACTTTAGGAGAAAATCAACAACAAATATTAAAAAATAAAAATTTAGGATATGAAAATCGTACAGGTTTTGTTTCATCAGGACCTATTCAACCAAAAATATCAAATTCATCAAGTTCTTCATCATCATTACCTGTTGATGAACATCAACAAATAAAATCATATGGACATAATTTTGTTCCAACATTACTTCATGGAACACGTTTAATGGCTAAATCAACTGAACATCTTAATCGTTCATTTGCAAATGATAGTCTTGTAAATTATACTACACCACCAACAACACCACCAACTGTTCCATCATATCAAATATTAATAAAAAATTCTTCGCCAACATCAATTCTTAAACAAAATTTTCTTCAAAAATTTACACCATCAGCAATAATACAGAGTTTAAGTAAGACAATGCATGTATAAAAAAAATATGACTGATATGCAATTTATATTCAACTAACATTGCACGTAAATTTATCTATTCCCATTTCATCATCATCAATTTTGTTTTAAATAACTAACTATTGCATGATTTAACTTCCTTTAAATAAAGAAAAATTGTTTATTTCATATTTATTTATATTTAGATCATAATGAGGATGAAGCTATTATTGCTTCACGAGATGAAAATAATGAACAATTAAGAGGTGATCATCATGGATTTTTAAATGATAATCGTATATCATCTTCAACATTTGAAGTTCATCGTGGTGATGAATTTTATAAAAAACGAATGTTTTTTGAAAAAAATGCTTCATCAAATAATAATAATCAATCTCATCGATCATTATTTCAACAATCATCATCCATTCCGTCCACAACAAAACCTACAAATGGTCTTATAAATAGACCAACACAACAAATATCATCAAAATCAAATTTTTCTACAACTGCAGCCGAACGAATGCAACGTAGTAAATCTTATAAAGATTTATTAGATCCACCTATTGCTCATCCAGTTTATTATCAACAACAACCATTAACTTTAAATCCGTCCTCAGCTTATTATACACATAATATAACACCATCAGTAGTTGGTAATATACTCGGAAATGCCAGTGGATTTACAGATTATCAACAACAACAATTATCGTCAATAAATAATAATTTTATCCCTGATGATATATCAAGTTCATCAATAGGTCATTTACCTAAACCACCACCTGGTATACCTAATCAAACTGCAAGGTAAATAACAATAATTAAAACAAAAAACTAATATCTAATATGATTTTCTTTAGACGTCGTCGTTATAAAGTAGATAATGCAAACAATCGTCTAAAAGATTATAGTCGTGAAGATTCATTAGAAAACACTCACCAATAACTTAAATCTCTTTTATTTTGTTCTTTCGAAATAACATTTGTTTTTTTTTTTTATTTAAATCTATATATGTGTATATATATATATCAAAATGAAAATGTCGTTATACTCAAGGCCTGATGTTTGTTTGTTTTTCTTTTTTTTTCTGTTTATAGTCGTTTCTTCTTTAAAATCGAATCAATCATTTTTTTTTGTTTTTTTGTGCGTTAGGATAAGTTGAAACGAATTAAAAGATGTGTGTGAAAGAAAGAATAATTAAAACTAATTTTCATTTTAGATGTATATATCAATAGGATTTTGTTATTTACAATTAATTATTATTACACATTGTATTTGTATTTTAATGGGTGCACCTTTATTAACTGATATAATACGAACATTTTTATTTAGTATTTATTTTGTTTTAATTGGTTTTACACCAATTATTATTTATTCAAAAGGAAATTTAAAAGATATTTATAATTTTATATTTGAAAATGAATTTTTATTAACAAGATTAAATTCAAGAAAAATTTTTTTTATGAAAAATTTAGTTTGGGGAACAATTATAGGTGCATGGTTAGGTGCTATTCCAATTCCATTAGATTGGGATCGTTGGTGGCAACGATGGCCAATAACTTGTTTTGTTTCATCAACGATTGGAGCTATTTTTTCAATAATAGTTTCATATTTATGGTTATGGATTAGAAGAAATCAAAAATATAATAAAGAGATCGAATAAATGAAGATTTCTGTATTTTTTATGCATAATTTAAATAAAAAAAAATCGTTTTAATAGTAACTGGAACGATAGTAAATATGTTAAAAAGTTTTTTTTTTTTTTTATAATAAAAATAGACGTTGTTGTGATTGTTAATTTGAACAGGAAAAGATATCTAATGACAAAACTGTCATAAACTAAAAAACAAAAATTCTTTCATATAATTATTAATATACAAATTAGTAAATAAATTTGCTTTAGAATGATGATTATTGCAATGACTTTTATTTGCATAAAAGGGATAAGTAAATAGATATTATATTTGATCATTCATTTTTTCTTCATAGAACATATATTCGTATGATAATGAATCATTGTTTTATTTCGTTAGTAAATATTTGCTTATGTGATTCAATTAATTCAAAGTCAATTTTCATCAAATAATGATAACAAATTATTTTTCTTTTTGCAAGAATTTATATCTTTTAACAAACTTTAACGTCAGAAGAAATTTGTAGTTGTATTAAAGAAGGAAAAAATTCTATTCGTCTTTCATAACTCGTATCAATACTTCTCTTTCTTTCTTCTGACAGTGACGAGGAGCAATTTTTTTTTAAATATGAGAAAGTTGAATGGGTTTCTTTTTTTCTTACGCTAACAAACAACATATATAAAGAACAAGCAGAATTCACATAGACGAGTGGATGCCAAGGTTATGGCACAAACCAAAGAAAATTACCTTGTTGAGCACAAATAAGAATTTGTACTTTTAGATATATTTATTTATTTCATCTTATGGCTCGACTAACAGAAAATCAAGAACGTGAATTACGTGATGCATTTGATCTTTTTGATACTGGTATATTAAATACTAAACATATATTTATCATTATCTTATTGTTTATTTAGATCGTTCGGGTAGAATATCGAAAGTTGAATTACGAAGAGTACTTCAAGCATTAAATATCAAAGCAACTGACAGTGAAGTACAACAATTAATGGTACAAATGGATCGTGATAATAGCGGTGAAATTGATTTTAATGAATTTAAACAAGTTATGGGTGGATCTTTTTTTAAAAGATATTCTAAACAAGAATTACAAGCAGCATTTAAAAGATTTGATACAGATAATAATGGTTATATAACAACAAATGAACTTAATAATATTTTATCACGTATGGGTAGACATTTAAGTCGAAATGATATTCTAAGTATGGTACAATCATTGGATACAAGTGGTGATGGAAAAATTTCATTTGATGAATTTTGTAAACTATTTGACTGAAAAGTATTTTAATTAAAAACAAAATGACGTTTTCTTTTTTGATGTTGTTTCTAATATAAGAATTATAACAAATAAAAAAAAAACAAATTTCTTTTTCTTTGAAACAAATAAAATTTTATGTCTAGCATTAAGTTTTCTGTTCTTTTTATAATTATATAAAGCGAATGAATTGATAATAATCTCGAAAATATATTACACATTCGATAGTAATAAAACGATAAACAGTAAAAAAAAACAGTATCTTATAATAATAAATTTATGAAAGTTGATGTGAGATGTAGAAACTGATTCATGCAAATGACGTATACTTTTTTTAAAAAGTAATCTTCTTTTCTAAACTGCTAGCTAATGTTTTAGCCGAAAAACTGAATATATTAAATGTCACAAAAAGACTTTTTGAAGAGATACTTTGAAAGATTATGAAAATGCTAGTAATAAATGTTGTGCACGTTAAAAAAAAACAAACCATGGTGATAGAATGTATATAATGTCCAAAGGTGAGAAATTTATGATGTATTTTCAGTTCAGTTTTATTAAGTAATTATACCTCATAATGTGCACTAAATTCTTTAGATATAATACTATTTTAAATTAAAAATAAGTGTTCTTTTTGAAAATAATTACTGTTGTCCTGAAATTATCTTCTAGCAAAAATTGTCACATCAAAATTTATATTTTACTTAATTCACAATAATTTTTCATCAATCATTGAGATTTTCAAAAACAGATCGATAAAATTCCTACAATTAGTTCTAACATTTACATCTATCTATTCAGATATTTATTAATTATCTGAAAAGAAATAAAATGTTCATATATTGAAACTATCATCTAATAAATATTTAAAACAGTATTAAAGTGTCAAATCGATATATGAATATCTTTACACGTATGCAATCAAGCATCATGCATAATAAATGATTAATCATTTTTTTCTCAAATCATAAATAACTCTATGCATTTTTCTAATTAGTCTACTATGTATCATGAGACAAAAAATATCTATAGAAGTATCGATTTAAAGACAGTTTACTCTTAAATTTCAAGCATTAAGATGCACTGTAAAACTGGAATAGAATAAATATAAAAATAAAGTTTTCTTAGGATATCTTCTTTATATATTAAATAAATAAAGAAATAATTTAGCTTATGTGTTACATTATATAATCTTACTCAAGGCGATGCTTATTTTAGAATTCTATTGCTATTGTATCAATTTTTTATATTTTGAGAAATTAATGTACATATTTTCTATCATTACATACGTTCACAACGTATAGTATTATTATGTTTTCTTTTTGAAAATTTAATGAAGAGTAAAAAAAATAAATACTAAATCGAGGATTATAGTTAATATATGAAATATTTCGTTATTTTATAGTTTAGGTATTGAAATCTGAGGATAAAATGAATCTAAAAAAGTATTTCTGTAAGTGTTTTGTCCCATGATACATAGTAGATTGATTAGAAATTGAATTTAATGAAAAAAACTCTTGTCAGAGAGGGATTAACACGTAGGATATAAACTCTCCAAAGGCCCAAGAACGATTAGAACTCTAATATTTGTAGTCAACACAATAAACTGCATATAATCAGATTTATATAATATTTCAAAAATCATTGAAGAAACGAAAATTTTGATTAATGCTCTATATAATTAATGACGACAGATATGTGTAAATCATTCGAATTACTGTAACTCGAATCTTTGAAACATTACCTAATGACTAACATAAACCAATTTTTGTTGAATGTCATTTAATTTATATATCAATATAAAGAATATCATCTTTAATAGATCTTGTTATAATTTAATTGATAAATAATAAATATATTCATCGTAGCTGAAAATCTGGCGCTGTCATGATGATAGTCAAAAAGGTTTCGAATTTCATTGCTGTGACTGTATTCAACAAGAACTGATGTTACTAATCGAAATTTATACAAATAAATATTTAATAAATTCAAATGAATCATATCTAAATAGTGAAATTAGAATGTAAGGTTAACTTTATTTTTTTTTTCGAATAAAAAATAAAAAAAAACATTTTAAGATAACCGCAAAAGATTATTCAAATTCGATAGCTAGTGTCATCTATATTTATCATATCTAGAAAACTTTATTTAATATTTAAGAAAAAATATAAAATAATGAAAGAAAAAATAAAAAAATTTGTTTTTATATATAAATAAAAATTTTGTTTATTGATCTCCGATTCTTTAAACATCAGAAATAAGGCAGAATAAATCCAATGAATGAATTTTGTTCACGTAGTCGTGTATCCATATTATTTATTTATTTTTATTTATTTTCCACATTATAACAGAATTTTTTTTCTTCTTATTTTAAAAGATAAAAACAATATCATTTTAGATAAATCGATAAATTTTTTAGTGTTGTACCATTTTTCAAATGGTAATAGTTTTTCAATGAATTAATTCGTTTTTATTTATCTATTTATTTATTTATTTTTAGGCGAAAGTTGCCGATAATAATCGTAGTAGTAATGCTGGATTATCAATGGATAATCAAGATAAGTTACTTGCTGATGCATTACAAAATGTTCGTCAACATGCATTTTCAATGAAACGCGTTCTTGATCAACAATCAGTTATGGAAGGACTTAAACATGCTGCTAATATGCTTGGAGAATTACGTACATCACTTTTATCACCAAAGAATTATTATGAATTACGTATGAAAAATATTAAATAAACGTATAAATTAAGATATTAAATTTTATTATTTATAGATGTTGTGGTTGTTGAAGAACTTCATCATCTGGAACTTTATCTTGCTGATGAATTTGAACATGGTCGTGGTAGTCATGACCTTTATGAAGTTGTTCAATATGCTGGAAATATTGTTCCAAGATTGTATGTTATTTTAATATATTAATTTTAGATTCGTTTGAAGCTAAATGCTAATGAATGGCTTCAAAAATTTTGTAGACAAAATATTTACTCACTTTTTTTTTTCGTATGAAAGTATTTCAGAAGAGTCAAAGATTATGTATTAAAACTAGAATTTGATTTTCATTTCAAATTCGAGCTTAACAATAATTTATGATATTTTGTTAGAGAGTAGTAAAGCAGTCTTTAAAAGATTCGAAAAAATAGTTTGAACGGAATATTTCTGCATATTTTTACTATTGAGAATCAAAATCTATAGTTGTACCTTTCATTTATATTTATATGGGATACAGCATTAAGAATGATACTGCTTGTATTTCGTTTTTTTTTGCCAGCTTTTATCGTGGAAATATACGATTAGTCTGACAAGATGCTCAATTTGATTTTCGATAAAATAAAATATTTCTATAAAGAAGATTACTATATCTACTTTTAAAAAAATGTACCGTTTTTCAGAAAAATAAGCAGAGTATCTTTTAAGACTAAGAAAGCGGACAAAGAGAAAGAACAAAATACAGACAGTATCATTCTTTATACGGCACTCGACATCAGCTTGCAGGGCATTATTTACTCTACAAAATATACTATTTTAATTTCTTTTTGTCTGGTAATAATATATCAAGATTTTTTTGTTCTTGTATCACTGTCACTTTTGAAGAATTCATTTTTTAAAATCAAACCACGTTACGTGTAGAAAGTAGTATTTGAGAAAATGCTTATCATATCACTTATGTACATGATTACTCCCTCTACAAAACTAAGAAATGTAACCATTTTTAGCATTCTTGCAGAATAACTCATACGAATAACATTCATAGTTTTAAAGTTTTTTTAAGTATTTTTATAAAAGTGGAAAGTGAGCAAATGCTCTGTCTACAAAATCTTTGAACCATCCATTAGTTCAATTATCACAAGCATGTTAAATAATTTTTATCTGATTAATTATATATTTTTAGGTATTTATTAATTACTATTGGTCATGTTTATATTCGAGCAAATGAATTACCACGTCGAGAAGTTCTTCGTGATTTAGTTGAAATGTGTCGAGGTGTTCAACATCCATTACGTGGTTTATTTCTTCGAAATTATTTATTACAATGTGCTAAAAGTTTATTACCTGATAACGAAGAAGAAAATCAGTGAGAAAAATCTGTTTTTTTTATTTAATATTTCAAACTTCTTTTTTTCTAGAGAAGATAATAATAAAACAGGAACAATTCTTGATTCACTTGATTTTATTTTATTAAATTTTTCTGAGATGAATAAACTTTGGGTACGAATGCAATATCAAGGACATACACGGTAAAAAAAATACATATATTTGTATTTTATTTTCTTTTCTCCTAAAGAGATTTACAACGACGTGAACAAGAACGTCGAGAATTACGAATTTTAGTTGGAACAAATTTAGTACGTTTAAGTGAACTTGAATGTGTTAATGTTGAACGATATAAAACAGTAAGAAAATATATTAAAAATTAATAAACTATATTTATTTAATTAAGATTGTTCTTCCAAAAATTATGGAACAAGTTGTTAGTTGTCGTGATTCAATTGCACAAGAATATTTAATGGAATGCATTATTCAAGTATAAAAATAATTCAAATATCTTTAAATATTAATTAATATATGTTCATTTTTAGGTATTTCCGGATGAATACCATTTAAATACACTTAATGAATTTCTTAAAGGTTGTCGTGAATTAAGTGCTACTGTTAATATTCGAAATATTCTTATATCGCTTATTGATCGGTAATTTAAATATATCTTTATCTTTTTTTCTTTATTAGTATTTTTTTATTATTTAGTTTAACAGTATATTCAACACGTGAAAGTAGTCAACAAAATATTCCTGAACATATTCAATTATTTGATATATTTTCTGAACAAATTGCTGAAGTTGTTAAAGTAAATTTAATTAATAATGAAAAAGAAAAAAATAAATAAATAATTTTTAATTTTAAATAGAGTCGTTCAAATATGCCACCAGAAGATATTGTTGCTTTACAAAGTGCTTTACTTAGTTTATCATTAAAATGTTATCGTGAACAATTTGAATATGGAAATAAAGTTCTTGAAAAAACAAGAAAAATCTTTGATGATGTTGCTGCTGATACAAAGTAAGATTATATTAATAAATCAAAAAAAAAAATAAATATTAAAACAAAAATTTTTTTATCTTTATTAGAGTTCAAACAGGCACACAAGCAGCAAAAGAATTAGTTAAAATGTTAAAAATTCCAATTGATTGTTATGATATTCTTGATGTACTCAAGTTAAATCATTATAAACTTGTTTTAGAATTACTTAGTTATCGTGAAAGACATACGGTTTGTATGTATATCATTAATAGTATACTTGATAAAGAAACAATTATTCCAAGTGATGAACAAGTTAAACAATTATTTGATTTATTAATGACATTAATTGTCGATCAATCTGATAGTCCATTAGAAAGTTCCCGACAAACAATAACAAATGAAGATTTTGTTGAAGAACAAAATCTTGTTGCACGTTTATGCAATAATTTTAAAGCAATAAATGATCCTGATCAACAATATCATATTATAAAAACTTGTCAAGATGTATTTAAAAATGGTGGAATAGAACGTATGCGTTTTACTTATCCACCATTGATTATACAAGCTTATACATTAACATTCCGATATAAAAATAATCGAGAACAGGTTAAATAAATATAATTAAAATTTTCTAAGACTTTTTTCTTTTAAATTTTTTCTTTTTTAGGATGAAAAATGGGAAAAAAAATGTCAAAAACTCTTTCAATTATGTCACCAATTAATAACTACACTAACTAAATTAGAATCAAATGATTTACCATTGCGTCTTTATTTACAAGGTGCATTAGCAGCTAGTGAAGTTGCTTCAGAAAATGCGGAAACAATTGCTTATGAATTTTTTTCACAGGTATTTGTATTTTTTAAATTTTAGAAAAAATTTATTTTATTATTTAGGCTTATACATTATATGAAGAACAAGCAGGAGATACTCGAGCTCAATGTGCTTCATTAACATTGTTAATAGGTACATTAGAAAAAATTAGTTGTTTTGGAGAAGAAAATCATGCAACATTAAGACAATCATTAACACAAGCGGCAACACATTTGGTTAAACGACCAGATCAAGTTCGAACATTACTTTTATGTACTCATTTGTTTTGGAGTGCGCAACGTGTTAATGAAACAACACAAAAACCAGAACAGGTAAAAATAACTGATTAGATTTAAATGAAATCAAAACAATCTTTATCGAAAAAATGACGATCATAAATATCTTAACTCCGTTGTCTTTTTCTGCTTTGTATCAATCTGAAAATTTTGTAATAATTGGAACTCATTTCACGAATTCAGATGTTTCATATTATTTATGACTTTCTGCGTTCATTATACTATTGTTTATCTTCAGTGTGAGTTTACGTCTTAGATACTAATCAGTGATCCATAAAGAATTACACTGTTAGTATTTTTGAAGTTTCTACTTCATTATCCATTTAGTTTAAACATTTGTTTTAATCAAAAGATAGCTCTTAGAATTTTCTACAAAACTAGGCATGACTAGGGTCAGCAACTGTTTAATATATATTTGAAAAAGAGACGAAAATTTGTCAAAACTAATGAATTGAACGTAATGAACAGTCATATTTTGTATCCTATTTTGTTGTCACCTATGGTGCCCTATTAGAAAGAAAAAAAAATATGTCAAAAGAAGAAGTGTGAAAAGCTTTACAATTTACTAAGAATAACTACAAAAAATCTCGTTTTCGTACGTTCGAAGTTTAATCATTCATAATTTTATTCATTTTGAAAACAAAATGTGCACTTATAAGATAGGCGGTCTTATGCAAATTATAGATCTTTGGATGTTTCATCTTTCGATATATATATATTTTCTTTCTAATCGGATGAAATACGTAACGAAAAAATAGGATACAAAATGCGCCTGTTCATTTTTCCCAACTCATTAGCTTTGACAAGTTTTTATCTTTTTTCAAATATATATTATACAGTTGCTGAGCTTAGTCATATATGTTTTTGTAAAAAGCTACTAGAATTTATTAGATTTATTTTATTGATAGTATTGTATACATTTTAACAGCGTTAAAATAGAGTCATAACTCGGTACATTCAATCCTCACCCATATCTAATTACTTATCTCCAGCGTAATTCCTTCCGTTTGATGATAAGATATATAATGAGATTTATAAAAAACATCGCAATAAATTCTGAAAAATGTAGATCATGAAAGTCCCTGGATAGTATATGTTATTACCATTTTGTATTGGAAAAACAGACATACGAAATTTCGAAAGTAAAGAACATAAGATCAAGGAGTACAAAATGTAAAGTTTTTTCTTTCTCAATTTTTCTTACAACATCTTTCAATTTATCTCTAAATGTTGTATGTGTTATAATATAATCTCAATTCATAATTTCAACTAATTTTTACGATTAATTATTGATTCGTCAGACAGAATGCAAGAAAATGACCAGTACATTATTTATGACTTGGATGATGCATGAAAAACCTAAATTTGTTATGTTGAAACTCACATTTCAAACTTTGATCCCTTTTCCGTTATAAAGATCAGTTACTTTTAATTTTGTGATACAGTTCGATGAAATGTTCATTTGAAGGAGAAATTCTCTTATGAATATTCGTTTTTATTACAGATTAGTTATTCAAATATATCTAAAACAATGTTTAGATCGAATAATTGATAGTCTTGCAGAAAATTTCAAGGATAATCTTTTGATAAAATAAGACATGTCAATCAAATGAAGTATAGAGAACAAATATTGTCAATACTAATAATGTAATTCTTTACGAGCCATTTATTATATACAGAAAGGATTGAATAAAAAAGATGAACAAGCGAAAAAATAAGGTAGACTAGAACGAGTCATTAGTCAACAACATCCCTTATATTAAGCTTATCGATAAAATTTCGCTTTAGTTGTGATTGTATGAATAAAAGCAACAATTCTATAATCGATAAAATTTGATACATATAATTTAATATTTAGGTTCATGATAATGAAAAAGTATTGGCATGTTTAAAAAAGGCTACTAAATTAACAACACAAGTAATGGATCAAAGTGCTCAAATTCATTTATACAATGAATTGCTTAATACTTATCTTTATTTCTTTAATCAAAATCATCCTGATGTAAGATTAAAAAAAATAAATTATTTGAATAAATTTTTCTTATTCTTATTTAATTAGATTGATATAAATATAATCAATTCTTTAATTGAAAAACTTCAAAATGAAGTATCAAAACTTGATTCAACATCATCAACAACAAATACATCATCTGATGATAATGATGAATTTATTCGTAATCGTATTCAAAAAACATTTGATTATCTTCATCAACAATCACAATTAGAAAAATTTCAAGGTCTTCAAATAAAAAATTAAGAAAAAGAAATAAAAAAAAACATAATGCATTTAGTTTTATTGATTATTGTAATTAGCAATAGATTTTGTGTTTATATATATCTAGTCATCATATGAAGCTATTTCAAAATTTATTATATTCATTCCTTTATTTTTCGGTGATTTGTATATTGCATTTTCTTATTATCAAAAAATCTTTTTTTTTCTCGTTTTCATTTTTTTTTTGCATAATGTAATCTTACATCCGAAAGTGATTCTTGTCCTATTTGTTTATAATTTTCAGATTGAAAAGATCTTTTTTTCTATATATCATAAAAGATAATCATGACCGGTCGAAAAGCTAATACAACAACAGCAGCTTCGACAACTACAACTAAAACAGCAACTGCAGCAGGACGAATTATGAAAAAAGATAAATCAAAAAATGTTATGCGAGATTTACGTATAAGAAAATTATGTTTAAATATTTGTGTTGGTGAATCTGGTGATCGTTTAACTCGTGCATCAAAAGTACTTGAACAATTAACTGGTCAAACACCAGTTTTTTCCAAAGCACGTTATACAGTACGTTCATTTGGTATTCGTCGTAATGAAAAAATCGGTGTTTTTTGTACTGTACGTGGTGAAAAAGCCAAAGAAATCCTTGAAAAAGGCCTTAAAGTTAAAGAATATGAATTACACAAAGGCAATTTTAGTGCAATGGGAAACTTTGGCTTCGGTATTCAAGAACATATCGATTTAGGTATGTCTGATTATTAAATATATTTCATTTTTGTATCAATTCGTTCTATTTAAAAAAGAACTATAGTAAAAGATTCATTATGTCCAACCCGTTAAATTTTTTAGCATTTTACAATTATATTTAAACAGTTTTATTGTTTCATAATAACAATCGTAATTGATCCTACATTCTCTTTTTACCCTCAAGGTATCATCAGATATGATGTAATGTTAAACATTTAGAAAAAAAAAACGATTTTCTTTTTTACAATCATTAAGATATTTCATTAATCATCCATGTAGCTCTAATAAATAACAGATCGAATATATATATTCATGCTCAGATTTTTAATGCGATTTATTACATCAAAAATTCGAGATTATTGAAATATGTTAATGAGTTATAGCTACGATTGGAAGTAATCGAGTGTATATTCTTTTGAATTTTTGCTATTCTATAAGATTTTTCTAGGTATTAAATACGATCCATCAATTGGTATTTACGGCATGGATTTTTACGTTGTACTTGGTCGGGCCGGTTTTGATATTGGCAAATGTAAACATAAGAAAGCACGTATGGGTGCTTCACATAAAATATCAAAAGATGAAGCTATTAAATGGTTTCAACAAACATACGAGGGTATTATTTTACCAGGTAAGATTTGGATATTTTTATTTTAATAGTTATTTTTAAAAAAATTTTTTAGGTGGTAAACCTAAGAAATCCAGTGGTCATCAACGACGTGGCAAAAAGAAATAAAAAGAAGAGCTAAAAAAAAAAACAATTTTCATCATTGCTCGTTTTATTTTCATTTGTTTTTTTCTGATCGAGCATTTACTGTTCGTCTATTTAAAAATATGCCGATAAAAAAAATATAAGAAAATCTTAATAACAGCAACAATAACAAGAAAAATAAAAAAAACAGATTTTGTTGTTTTTTTTTCTAGATATGCTTTAATATTATATTTAGTCTAAAGAATGAATGGCTTTCGTTATCAGAAATGGGATCCTTGGTTGATCATTAGTCAGATTGTTGCTGTACAAACATTATATTATTTAGGTCTTGGATTTTGGGTATTATTTATTACTATTTGTCTTGATCGAGCACCTTCACTTGATTATATTTTTTCTTATGAAGTATAAAAAACATATTTTTGTTTTGTGAAAATTTTGTTTTATTTAATTTAAATTTTATAGATATTTAATATATCTAATTGGAGTAGTCGATTATTTACTAGTGTTTTTCTTCTTAATGCTATAACAAGGTAAGAAAAAAAAACCATTTTTTTTTATCTGATAAATTTTTTTATTTTTAGTGGTTTAGCAATTGTTTACATAGTTGGTCGATATAAACAATGTTTAGATTTTTCAATAACAATTCATTTCTATCACTTTCTAGCTTGTTGGTTTTATAATTCTCAGTGTCCACGTATGTTTTCTTGGTATGTTACACAATTTTTCTCGATTGTTATTATGACAATACTATCTGAACATCTTTCAAAAAAATATGAACTTCGAAATATACCCCTTGCATCACGTGTTGATCTTTAAATATATATACATACATCTATTTGTTTGACGTTTTATATAAAAAAACAAAAATAATGAAATTTATTTATGGTTCTGTTTTCTTTTTTTTCTTTTGTTTCATTTTGAGATGACATCAAAACGTATTTGTGTTTATTGTGCATCGAGTGATACATGTGATACGAAATTTTTAAATGCAGGACAAAAATTAGGTGAAGAACTTGCACGAATGGGTATAACTCTTGTTTATGGTGGCGCTCATCAAGGTGTTATGGGTGCTGTAGCTAATGGAGCACTTAATGCTCAAGGAAAAGTTGTCGGATGGATACCAAAATTTATGACAACTGAAACACTACATCCTGGTTTGCGATTGATCAAAAAGGACATACGATAGAAAAAAAGAAAGAAAATAGAAATTTGCTTTAAATGATATGAAAGTATAACGAGATTTCGATGGGTAAATATTGAAGTATCTTTATTTAAAATGAGTTGATAAATTTTACGAATGAATTTATGTGTTTTTATCATGTATTCAAGTGAATGAATACATGAGAGAATAGACTTGACTATTAAAAGTTTTAGTGAGAGCAAGGATAGTTCATAAACAACTTATTTTTTTTTCTATGAAGAAAAACTTTTGTTATTATATAGTTCATGTAAAGAGAAATAAATTAATTTTAGAAATGATTTTCAACAAGAAACTTTTCGAACTGTCGAATTACTTTTGACTTGAACTTGTATATATCACGTAGGCTCCAATAATTTATGAATATCTGTCAGAAAGGTTTAGACTGCTAGCTTATTGATATCGAAACACCTCATTTTTCAGCATATGCCATGTCTGTTTACAGCAAGCAGTCCGAAAGTTGTGTTTTAAATTTTGATTCGAAACGTAATATAAAACTATTGTTTGTTCCTATTTTCAAAGAAAAACATCATAATCTGTCAATACTTAAGTCTGAGAAAATGTTCTGTCATCATTAAATAAAAATATAAAGATAAAAAGATATTTTTATTTTTATTTCATCAAATGTTGAGAATCGTTGCCAATATTAATTATTCTAAGATCAATCTCTTCTAACAATTAATTAAAAGTGCTTTTGAACTCTTTGTCTGTAAAAAACGTCTTCAGCTACCTTGGATATTCCATAGGCACAATATATTTCATTTATTTTAATAGTTTTACTTCGTACAATAGAATTATTTCTCTAAGATTATATAGTATTAGGTATGATGAATATGGCAGGTACGAAATTGTATTTATACCTTCTGTCAAAATAATAAATAACATCGGACGAGTAAGGTAATCAGCAATGACTATCAAACAGCTTTGAACCTGACATCTCTGTTTCTCTTTGTAACCTATACTCCTGCCTTTATCTATACTCAGGACTATATACGAAACAATCTATCTCCATAAACAGTAGTCTTTAACAATTCATCTTGAACATACCACCTAGCGTCAGATGATTTATAGGTAACTTATTTAAAATAAATCCATATCTTATCACTCTGAAACTTTTACAATAAATCAATCCCTTTAAGAGATCTGTTTCTATACAAAGTTTGAAATCAAAATTTCAAATTTAGTTTTTCTAATACTTTTTAGGAGAAAAATCCCGATATTGTGTTTTAAAATACACTATTTCGACAGTACTAAGCTAAGAATCTGAAATTTTTTTTTGAGATATTCGTGTAGTATGTACACAATCTTGATTCGAAAACGATTTGACAATTGAAAGATTCTCTCGTAAGAGTTTTGGTATTTCTAGATTTAATAAATAGATTGATTGTATGTTTAAGAATTCGTGCCAAATTATCTATTGATGATGTATGTATTCAATCGAATTTTAAGGTATTATTAAATCGTTAGTTAGGTGAAATATATAGATTTATCTTTAACGCTGCACGCCCGTGTGGCTCAGTGGCTAGAGCACTGGTCTAGTAAACCAGGGGTCGACAGTTCAATTCTGTCCTCGGGCATAAAATCCTTAGGAAATTATTTTTTCATTAGTTAAAACGACTGTTTCTGTTTAACATTCTATAGACGAGACTCGATCATGTCAAAAATGTTTTTGAAATATCGAATTTCGAAACGATAAATGCGCTATTCATATTTTTTGTCGTATGTTGTTCGTTTAAAACAATCAAAAAAAAAACTATTAGTGTAATGCAACAGATGAGTCTAGGGTAGAAAAGTAGACTAATTACATAAGACATCCTAAAAATGTAAAAAACATGATCTTCTACAATATTTGTAATATGTAAATATTTATTCGTAAATTTCGAATACAATGTACACATGTGCATTGAATTAATTCATTTACGTATATGGGCGCGATCAACTACTCGAAGGCTCCATCAATGTTTTTTTTCTATTGTAAGGATAAAACATAATCATAGATAACCCTAAATTGATCCGAACAACACTATGTTTTATTTTTACATTGGTAGAGAAAACTACCATCTCACATGACGAGTTGGCGGCTTTTCCCCACTATTGTAAGGGTAAAACATGATGTTGTTTGGGCCAATTCAGAGCTATCTATGGCTCGAACATTAATATGTTTTATCCTTACAATAGAAAAAAACATTGATGAGGCTTCCGAGCAGTTGATTACGCCCATATATATTAACCCTTTGATAGGCGACTTTTGAATGAAAAAAACTGTAGGGGGATACGAGAGAACAGAAAGAAAAAAAGAGGTACATATATGATCCACCTTTTGTCAAAGGGTTAAATTGAAACAACGTATATTTATAAATATGATATACTGATAAATTCAACTGGATTAAAGAATATTTTATTCATTTTTTTATATAATTTCCTTCTTGTTTTATTTCAAATGTCGACGTCTACTTTGAATGATCCCATTAACAGAGGTTCATGAAGTTGAATCAATGCATATACGTAAACATGGTATGATGATGAATTCCGATGGTTTAATTGCATTACCTGGTGGTACAGGAACATTAGAAGAATTAATGGAAGCTATAACATGGAAACGTCTTAAATTAATTAATGTACCAATATTTATTGTAAATCTTGATGGATTTTATGATCCATTATTGGAATTATTTGAGAATATGTTTAAAGAACGTTTCATAAATCGAGATTTAGCAAATGATTGGATTGTTGTTAAATCAATTGATGAAGTTATTGAGAAATTAAAATTAATTATAAATTAAATTTTATTTTATACAGATAGTTTTAATATTAAAACTATTTTCAGTTATATAAGCATTATTCTCATATAGTTTTCGTTGTAAATTATATATTATTGAAATTTTAGATATGACTGATTTACAAGTTAATACAAAATTACCATTACGCCGTAATCGGCCTGGTACTAAAGCTAAAGATTGGTGTCATTGGCCTGAAGAAACATCAGAAAATATGGATTCACTCTATCATATTCAACAAGTAAAAATAAAAATTATTTTTGTTAAATTTAAATAAATGAACTTTATTTTTATAGTATATTCAACAATCGATTCGACGTAATCCATCGGATGTTGAATTTATTCTTCAAGCACCTGATCAACAAGATGAAGGTGTTTGGAAATATGAACATTTAAGACAATTTTGTCTTGAATTGAATGATTTAACTGTTCTTTTACAAGTATGTAATAAAATATTATTTTTTTTTTCTTTCTAAAAATTCACTTGTTTCTCTTTTGTTACTTTTAGAAAGAATGTTTACCTGAAACTTGTTCACAAATGACAGCAACTGAACAATGGATATTTTTATGTGCTGCTCATAAAAATCCAAAAGAAGTAAATAAATATTTATAAATAAAATTCATTATTAAAAAATATTTTTTATTTTTAAGTGTCCAGCTATTGATTATACAAGACACACACTTGACGGTGCTGCGTCATTATTAAATAGCAATAAATATTTTCCAAGCCGGTAATTATATTTTATAGATTTACTTCTAGAGATAAGGGATTTCGATTTCAATTTCTACAGTTAAAAATTTCGAAATTAGAAAAAATGACTGATAGAGAATTTCATGCTCTATTGGATTTTAAAAAAATTCGTTTTTAGAGTTTTTTTGCCATTCAAAAACCGAATTTTAGTGAGAATAACTGGAGATAATAAAAAAAGACAAGTTAGACATATCTGTCAAAACTTTGTTTCAAAAAGATGGATGCGAAAAGTGAGTAATATTCAAACTTTAAATACATCATTCTGTTCAGTTTTGAATGCACTTTTCCATGGTGTATAATACATAACTAAAAGAAGGATTTTGTAGAAATTAATTTCACTTTTTTCGTTCTTTCTTTTGAATTGAAGATAAATTCTGGAAACGAAATTCTTTTTTTTCGAATTTGTAAAAGCATGAAATTCTCTATCATTCTATGTATTTTGTGTTTATTTCAATGCAAATCTCTTGGTTAGAGAATCCCAAATATTGGAAAATAGTTAAATCTATTATTGCTTGGAACAAAAATACTTTAATTATTGAAAATCTCTGTATATATAGACAGAATGTTGTAGTCGTCCTCTCATACTATCTATAGCATCATTTAAATCAGAACTGTAATTCTTAATATGAAAAAAAAATTTGCTTAAACTTCGGTCGTCGAATATAGTATTTTTCTTTCCTTTTATTGTAAAATGTACTTATTTTGTCTTAAATAAATAGTAATTACTAAAATAACTTAAGTCTCTTATTTCAATATAGTATACAGTCAATTATAAAATGCTTTTCAATATTTTATATTTGTCTTATATGAATCTATATATATATATATTTTTTTTTTTCGGTGGGATTTTGTATTGACGAGATAGAAAAAAAAATTAATAAACCAATCATAATCGATTTTACGCTAAACCTATATCATTCTATGAGATACTCTCCAGTTGTATTTCTGTCTACTATCGTTTAATATTATCATCAAATAAAACATTAATCTTTGTATATTATAATTTTTATTCTTTCATATAGAATCTCAATCAAAGAAACTTCAATTGCTAAATTAGGCAGTGTATGTCGTCGTATTTATCGAATATTTTCTCATGCATATTATCATCATCGTTCAATATATGATGAATTTGAAGGTTGTACACATCTCTGTCGTCGTTTTACTGTATTTGCTTTACGTTATGGTCTTATTCCAAAAGATAATTTAATTGTTCCTATAAATGGTGTTAATCAAGATATTTCAACAATAATGCAACAACAAACATCACCTATTAAAACAAATTCAAATCAATCATTAAAAAATGGTGATAGTCCACCATCACCATCACCTGTTATTCAATCAAAGACAGTCGAAAGCGATGCTTAATATATTCCAAACAGACACACGATTATTATTTGTATGTATAGAATTCAGTCTTAATTAGAAATGTGCATTTCTTTATTTCAAAAAAAAAAAACGAATGAAATAAGAAAAACCTCATTGTTTTCTGTTTTTTTTATTCTATAGTGAGAAAGAAACGGCGAAGAGAGGGAAAAAGAAAGATTCGATAAATATACACAGAGAAAGAAAACAAAAAAAAACAAGACTACGAGAAAAACGTGTTTTACATATGTGATAAACGTTCTTCAAGGTTATTTAATTCCGACCAAATTTCATTTGGTAAATTTTTATTCACATTTTCTTCAAAATATTTTCGCATAGCTTTACTTTCATTAATCCAAAAATCTTTTGAAATATCGAATAATTTTGAATCAATTTCACCACCACGAATACCATCAGAATTTGTTTGATCCGGTATTAAACCAATTGACGTTTCTTTTGCTGATGCTTGTTGAGTTAAACGACGAAATATCCAATCAATAACACGTATATTTTCACCAAAACCAGGCCAAAGAAATTGATTTGTTTCAGTATCTTTAAGAAACCAATTAACATGAAATATTTTTGGTAATTTAAGACCATCTTTTTTTCCAAATGATAACCAATGTGATAAATAATTACCAAAATTATAACCAAAAAATGGTCGCATTGCAAATGGATCATGCATAATTTGTTTGCCTAAAAACAAAAAATAAGATTGATTTTTTGTTTTTTACTCATTCTCTTCTTCCTTTTTCATTTACCTTTAAATTCTGCAGCAGCTGTAGCTTCCGATCGCATACATGCACCAACAAAAACTCCATGTTGCCAATCAAATGTTTCATAAACTAATGGTACACCTGTTGGTCGTCGTCCACCAAATATAATACCTTCAATAGGTACACCTTGTGGACTGTCCCAATCTGGATCAAGTATTGAACATTGTTTAATACTTGTACAAAAGCTAAATTTTCAAAAAGAATGATTTATTTTATTAAATGATAAATCAAAAAAAACGAAAAGTATATTATTACCGGCTATTTGGATGAGCAGCAGGTTCACCTAAATCAATTGACCATCTTTTATTTTTCCATGAACGTATTAATGGTTGATGAAGACCATCAATATCTTCACCTATTCCTTCCCAATAAACATCTCCATCACTTGTTTCAGCAACATTTGTAAATATTGTATTTTCATGAACCATATCTAATGCAATTGGATTTGTTGATTTACTTGTACCAGGTGCAACACCAAAAAAACCATATTCAGGATTAATAGCTCGTAAACGACCTTCATCATCAAAATGCATCCAAGCAATATCATCACCTAAATAAAAATCAATTATATACTTTGAAAAAAAAGAAAAAACGAAAATTTTATTTTACTTACCAATACATTCAACTTTATATCCTGGAATTCCTATTGGACGAAGCATTGCTAAATTCGTTTTACCACAAGCACTAAAATATAATTAATTTAAATTTTCGTTTTCTTCTTCTTAATTTTTTTACCTAGGAAATGCCGCAACAAAATATTTTTTAATACCATCTGGATTTGTTACACCCATAATCTATAAAAAGACCACAAAAGAAAAAATTTTTATAAATTTATTTTTTTTAATTAGTTTTTTTTAATTAGTTTTTTAACTTACAAGCATATGTTCAGCTAACCAACCTTCACGTTTTGCTAATGTACTTCCAACACGTAAAGCTAAACATTTTTTTCCACATAAAGAATTTCCACCATAACCACTACCAAAACTAATTATTTCATTTCGTTCAGGAAAATGTGTTATTAATGTTTGTTCAGGATTACATGGCCATGTTGGAAATATTTGTTTATCTGTTGGTAATGGTACACCAACTGAATGAAGACATTTAACAATATCAGAACCATCAGATGTTTTTAATTCTTTAAATACATTTGAACTCATACGAGTCATTATACGCATTGATACAACAACATATGGTGAATCGGTTAATTCAACAGCAACTTTTGAATATGGACTTGAATATGGTCCCATCATATATGGTATAATATAAAGTGTTCGACCACGCATACAACCAGAGAAACGTTCTTCAAGAATTTCTAACATTTCATCTGTATCCATCCAATTACCTAATGGTGTTTGTTTAAGATTTTTTGGAAGATTGGGATCTGTTATTAGAGGAAAACCAGATGCTGGTATTGAAATAATATCATTCATATTTTTTGTACAAATAACTGTACGAGATTCTACACGAGCAACATCACGTGGATCAGTTGTGGCAATATAACTAAAGAAAAAGAGTTTTTTTTTCTTTTTTAAAATTTAATTTTTTTTTTACCAATTTTTATATTTTTTAAGAGGTCGAATAACACCAGCTTGTTCCATAGCATCAAGTAATTGTTGATTTTCTCCTTCACTTCCATCACAAACATGAAAATTAGCTGGTTGACATAAATTGATTTTTTCTTGAACATATTCACGTATTTTTGATGGAAGTATATCAAGTGAATTATTTGCATTTGCAAAAATATCCATTTTTTGTGAAATTGTTTTAACTAGAAAAAAAAACAAAGAAAAGAAATTGTATATATTTTATTTTCAGATAATTTGTTGGTTTTTCTTTTTCTCTTCCATATTCTAAAAGAAAACTTTATCAACATTCAATATGCCACCGCCACCAGCAGCACTTAAGAAAAAAGCGGGAACAAAAAATCCACCTATTTTGAGTCAAGAATATCTTATTCAAAATCATGGTAAATATTTAAATAAATTATTTTTAAAAATAAAAAAAAAAACTAAAATAATTATTCTATTTTATCTAGGTGATATTGCTTGTGGAATTTTAATGATAATAGCATTAGGTACGGTTGTTCATGCAACATCACCTTATTGTACGGCTTTTTTTGGTCCTCGTCATAATGTTACAAATTTTGATTCATTTAATTCTTCACCACCACCATTTTTTAATTATGGTTATAAAGATTTAGCTATGCTTTTTTCCTATACACTTATTTGTATAACAATTCATGCTATATGGCAAGAATATGTTTTGGATAAATTATATAAAAAATTACATTTATCAAAATCTAAAAATGCAAAATTTTTTGAATCTGGTCAACTTATTCTATTCTATATAATGAGTGTTATATGGGGATTAATGTTATTCAATGATGAAGATTATTTTCGTTCAGGTTTAGAATATCTTTGGCGTGATTATCCTTATACAGGTATGACAACATGGACAAAACTTTATTTTATTGTTCAATTATCTTATTGGTTACATAATTTTCCTGAATTATATTTACAAAAAGTTCGAAAAGAAGATATACCAGCTCGTATTGTTTATACAAGTTTATATTTAATAACAATTCTTTATGCTTATTTAACACGTTTTTGGCGTATATCACTTGTTTTATTAACAATACATTATTTAATTGAAATATTTTATCATGCATCACGTCTTGCTCATTTTTATGCTACAACTAAAACAGGCTCATCTACAGCTAAATCAATATCGATTTATTTATTTAAAACATGGAATGTTATTTTTGTTATTGGACGTTTAGCATCTGTTGTTTTAGCATGGTTAACATTTTGGTTTGGTTTAAAAACCTCATCTATTAATAAAATAACATTTACAACAGCTCCTGTAACAAATTCACATGAAAATAATTCTACATTGAATGAATCGGTTATTATTTCAAATTTTAATACACCAACTGTTCGTCTATTTACACTTGTTGCTACCGGTGTTTTACAATTTTGGCTTGTTTGGAATTTTATTCAAGTAAGAAAAATCACCAAAATTTTTTTACTTAATCGAAAAAAGACGAAAATTATAGTTTCGTTAGAGGTATCTCTTTTAATGCGAAGATTGATCTGTTAGTCTCTAATGAGAAAACTCATCGACCTGAAATAGTTTTTTTCAAAACTATCCAAGGAATTGACTAAGTGTATTTTTTTTAATAATTTAGTTTCATATGCGCCGTCGACGTGAACAACGTAGTGCACGTCCAACAAGCGTAGCTTCGCCTAAAGTTTCTAATAAACTCAAACAAAAACAACAAGGTTTAACAAATGGTAAATCAGACAATGATGAAACAGCTGAACAACCTGTTACTTCTGCTGGTGGTCATAGTAGTAAGAAAAACAATTAGAATATGATGCTAATATATCAAAAAACGAAAAAAGAAAAAAAGAAGAAAATATTTATCTATATTACTCTATTTATTGTTTTTATTGTTGTAACTGTCAACATGTTGTTACTCTTATTATGATTGTTGTTGTTTTGGTTTTTTTTTCTTTAATTTTTATTTTCTCTGTCTCTTTCTCCATTTAGGAAGGGGAAAAGCCTTCACTTCCGGTCAAAAGAAGTTGTTTTATGATCTTTATATATGTTTTTGTCTGTGTGCTTGTCTACTTTTTTCTTTTATGTTACTATGAGTGGATTCTGCTTCTTCTTTATTTCTATTTGGTAAAAAAAAAGTGAAAAACCAACAAAAGAAAATAAGAATACATACGATTATGTTTGTTTTTTCGAAACACTTACTTTCTTATTGCTATTTGAAACTGATCTAAAATTGAATATATAACTGAGAAAATATTCGGCTTTATATACTATCCAAAGGGCAAAGTATAATAGAGAAATAGAAGAGAGTGAAAGAGAGAAAACGTTCCTCTTGTACATTCAAGAAAGAGGGAGAAAAAGGGGGTGTGGTGTTTGTTCTTTCTATTTTATACTTTGGACTTATTTTTGATTGGCTATTATAGAAGGGTGTGTGTCGGGTGGTATGTGACATCATGTATTTATCGTATTCGTTGTTTTTTGCGTTTATGTAATGTACATATGGAAGTACGTATTTCAAAATCAGAAGAAATGTAGGAAAAATAATATGACATTCTTATTACTAATATGTTGAAAATATTTATTTATATGATTTAAACAAAAGAATGAAGTTTTGTTAGCAATAAAAACGAGAAGAATAATTCAAATAAAATACAATTAAAACTAATTAATTTATTTCTTTAATATGTATAATTTTTGTAAAACAAAAAACTGTGAATTAAGTTTAATTTTAATCAAAATATATAATATAAAAAATACTAATGATTTAATAATAATCTTATTAAAAGGTTATGTGGATCAAAGGTCACGTGTTCACATGTGAAAGATCGAACGAAAAGAATGATTTGTAGAGTATGATATCGCCTACTTCGTCGTTAATAATAGCATAAAGAAGTATGTCAATAAAAGATAAGCAAATATAATTTCCAGGGCTTTTGTTATATGAAAGAATATTTGGACTTTATTCTGATATAGATTTTTATTTTTATTTTAGATAGTTAGTTTTTTGTATTTGAATATTATATATATTTATTTTACTATAATATACGATGACGAAACGATATTCTTAAAGTATGGGTAATTTTTCAATAAACTAAAAATAAACTATTGAAGGAGTTGTATGAAAGAAAGGAAGAAAAATAAAATTTTATAGAAATACTGGCGTCAGGTGTTGTAATATTTTTAAATTATTATTTTTCATGTCGAGAAGAAATTATAAAAATATTTTTAAGATAATGTATATTCTTTAGAAATTTAATTATCAGTAATTATTTTGTTAATAGAAAAAACAAAGAATGTAATTCTTTATGATAATGATGGATTTAATTGGTCTAAAGGATAAAAATAGATATACTAGAGAATTACGCCGAAACGACAAGAAGCCACTGGAATAAAATACATGACTAATATAGAAGAAAGAGAAAAAATACATATACGCATATGTAGGACACAAACAAAATACGTAAAGTTTATAATGTCGTCTATACGATGTTATACACGCACTGGAATAAACATTATTAAATGAGGCAATAATATATTTTCTTATTAAATTACGTATAAAATATCTAGATTTTTTTACGTATTCATTCTAAAACATCAAATATACAGTTAATAGAAAGCTCATCAAAACTTTGAATAAAAAGAGAATTGACAAATTGTTTTAAATAATATCTTGTATTATTTCTTATCATTTATATTATGACATTATCTATTAAACAAAAGTTTATCATGTGTAGGATTCACATTTTATAGTTATAACAAACTTTTATTTTGTATAATTGTTAGCATAAGTTGTACTATCAAATACTTATTTTAAATATTAATAAAAGAATATATATTAAATTTGTCTCATATAATTTTTCCAGATAAACGAATAACATGTCTGTTTCACGTAAAATACGTGTTGGTATTGTTGGTTTTGGTATATCTGGCAAAGTATTTCATGCTCCATTTTTACATACAATGTCAAATATGTATGAACTTCGAAGTGTAGTTGAACGTCATTCAAATGAAGCAATTAAAATTTATCCATATATAAAAACTGTTCGTTCAACAAATGAATTATTTGATGATCCTGAAATTGATCTTGTTATAATAACAACATCAAATGATTTACATTATTCATTAAGTAAAGAAGCATTAGAAAAAGGAAAACATGTTGTTATTGAAAAACCAATGACAATTCGAAGTTCTGAAGCATTAGAATTAATTGAACTTGCAAAAAAAAATAAACTTATTATTTGTCCATATCAAAATCGTCGATATGATTCAGGTTATCATACAATAAAAGAAGTTATTAATAAAAAATTATTAGGTGATGAAATAC
>JAJEKB010000622.1:0-28897 GCA_022393335.1 Macrotrachela quadricornifera | reverse complement strand
CAGGAAACGTTGTACGTGAACGATGGAAAGTTGTAAGTGAATTATTTCATTTATTTATTTATTTATTTTAATATTAAAAATTTTCAAAAATTTTTAGATTAATAAAATAGGTGGTGGCGGTTTTGGTCAAATTTATGAAGCACAAGATCTTGTAAGCAAAGAGAATGTAGCACTTAAATTAGAATCAGCCAAACAACCAAAACAAGTTCTTAAAATGGAAGTAACAGTTTTACGTCGTTTACAAGGAAAAGATCATGTATGTAAATTTCTCGGTGGTGGGACAAATGAATTATATAATTATGTTGTTATGACATTGCAAGGAAAAAATTTAGCTGAATTACGTCGTAGTCAAGCACGACAATGTTTTACTTTATCAACATCATTACGTATTAGTTTACAAATTCTTCAAGCTATTGAATTTATACATTCAATTGGTTTTCTTCATCGAGATGTAAAACCATCAAATTTTTCTCTTGGACGATTACCAACAACATGTCGAAAAGTTTATATGTTAGATTTTGGTCTTGCTAGAAAATATACCAATGCAGAAGGAACTGTTAGAACAGCTAGACCACAAGCAGGTTTTCGTGGTACTGTACGATATGCTTCAATGAATGCACATAAAAATAAGGTTAAATAAAAAAAAAGAAATAAAATTAAAAAAAGAATTTGAAAATTATTATTTTAGGAAATGGGTCGACATGATGATTTATGGAGTTTATTTTATATGCTTATTGAGTTTGTTACTGGACAATTACCATGGAGAAGAATTAAAGATAAAGAACAAGTTGGACAAATGAAAGAAAAACATGATCATGCAAGTTTTTTAAAAAGTCTTCCATCAGAATTTAAAGTAAAATTGATAAAGAAAAATAATTTTCTTTTTTTAAAAAATTTTTTTTTTTTATCTAGCAATTTCTTGAACATATCCAAAATTTACGTTATGAAGATAAACCAGATTATGAATTATTAAAAAATTTATTTCGTCAATCAATAACTCGTCGTGGTTATAAAGAAACAGATTTATATGATTGGGAAAAAGAAACAAATGATATTGAAAATGAACCAAATTCTGTTCCTCCTCCTCCTACTCAACAACAACAAATTTTATCCAGTGTCAATAATAAAGTTTCCGCGTATGTTTATAAATAAATAAATATTTCAAAGTATTGATCATTACTCTTTTGTTTTTATTTATTTCTAGAGAAATGACAAAAGCAGTTATGACTGCTCAACCAGGTGGTGCAAGTACAACCGTTAATACTCGTCAACAAGCAACAGATGCAGATACACTTGATGAACAACGTTGGAATAAACCAATAAAACAAACTAGTGTTATATCTGATCATTCACCATTTTCACCACGTCGAAGCATGCCTAAAAGTCTTGATCGAAATACTCGACGATCAGCTACAGTTGTTCCACCGGCAAATACACCTGATAAAGATACTTCTCTTTCAAAAAAACAGCAACAACAACAACGTACTTCTCTTACTGCAGCCCAAATATCTGAATTATCACAACGTTTAAGACGTCCAAATACATCAAAACCAACATCTGCTGAACCTTTAACACCAATAAATAAATTAATCACTAAAGAAGATTCAGCAGCTAGTGCATCACATTCAGATTCAGCTAAAGCAAAAAATAGTGTGCAAAATCGTTCATATCAATTAAAAAGTTCTGATATACCTAATAATGACGAACCACCATCACCTGCAATTATCATGTATACACCAGCCGGTGGTATTGAACATGGTAAACCACCTAAAACTCCACGTTCAGTTCGAGCAACAACAAGTCGTAGTGATATTCTAGTACAATCACGACAATCAACAATGACGCGTACAGGTGATAGTGAAGCTATGTCCAATCCAGCAGCAACATTTGCTATTAAAGCTGGTCCACAAACTGTCATGTCACAATGGGTAGTATCATTGGGAGATAATCTTGATGATGAACGAAGTGATAATCAACATAGTGCTAAATGGGAAGATGCACAAGAAAAACTTCAAAGGTTATAAAAAAAATAAGAAAAACAAGTTTTTTTATATAAAATTATCTAATCTTCTTATTTAGTATAACACATGAACCATCACAATATCATCCAGCTGTATCTTCTCTATCTTCACCTCCTGTGAATAATTTACTTACTCCGTCCAATATGAACAGTCAACAAATAACAGCAGCTAATAATAATCCTCAAGCCCCTATAGCTTATAACACTGTTGTGAACAGTAATGTTAATACTGGTCGACAACAACAACAGTATCATCGACCATTATTAAGAGATGTTAATGAAAATTCAAATCTAGGCACAATGAACAGTTATGATGGCAAAGAAAATAAACGTAAAAAATTAATTTAAATAAAAAAAATTTTTTTGAAAATTTTTTATAGAAAAAGAATCGATTATTCATTCTAATAATCAACCATCAATTGAAATACTTCCCTTTGAAAATTATCGAACAATTGATGGTACAAAAAATCTTTCACATTCTCGAAATAATAATAATAATAGTTATACCGGTGCTAATCGATTATCCGATGATGAAGATGGACATGATGGTGATATTGATGAAGAAGAAGATGATAATCATCAACAATCAAAAAGAAAATCTTTTGAACAAAATAAACAAATAAATTCAATGGGTGATTCTTTTTCTAAAAATATATTTTCATCTACTTTTATTGATAGTTCGGTGCGATCGAGCCCGAATAATTCAACAAGATTGATGATGATGATGAAAGGAAATGGAGAAACTTTAGGAGAAAATCAACAACAAATATTAAAAAATAAAAATTTAGGATATGAAAATCGTACAGGTTTTGTTTCATCAGGACCTATTCAACCAAAAATATCAAATTCATCAAGTTCTTCATCATCATTACCTGTTGATGAACATCAACAAATAAAATCATATGGACATAATTTTGTTCCAACATTACTTCATGGAACACGTTTAATGGCTAAATCAACTGAACATCTTAATCGTTCATTTGCAAATGATAGTCTTGTAAATTATACTACACCACCAACAACACCACCAACTGTTCCATCATATCAAATATTAATAAAAAATTCTTCACCAACATCAATTCTTAAACAAAATTTTCTTCAAAAATTTACACCATCAGCAATAATACAGAGTTTAAGTAAGACAATGCATGTGTAAAAAAAATATGACTGATATACAATTTATATTCAACTAACATTGCACGTAAATTTATCTATTCCCATTTCATCATCATCAATTTTGTTTTAAATAACTAACTATTGCATGATTTAACTTCCTTCAAATAAAAAAAAATTGTTTATTTCATATATATTTATTTATATTTAGATCATAATGAGGATGAAGCTATTATTGCTTCACGAGATGAAAATAATGAACAATTAAGAGGTGATCATCACGGATTTTTAAATGACAATCGTATATCATCTTCAACATTTGAAGTTCATCGTGGTGATGAATTTTATAAAAAACGAATGTTTTTTGAAAAAAATGCTTCATCAAATAATAATAATCAATCTCATCGATCATTATTTCAACAATCATCATCCATTCCGTCCACAACAAAACCTACTAATGGTCTTATAAATAGACCAACACAACAAATATCATCAAAATCAAATTTTTCTACAACTGCAGCCGAACGAATGCAACGTAGTAAATCTTATAAAGATTTATTAGATCCACCTATTGCTCATCCAGTTTATTATCAACAACAACCATTATCTTTAAATCCGTCCTCAGCTTATTATACACATAATATAACACCATCAGTAGTTGGTAATATACTCGGAAATGCCAGTGGATTTACAGATTATCAACAACAACAATTATCGTCAATAAATAATAATTTTATCCCTGATGATATATCAAGTTCATCAATAGGTCATTTACCTAAACCACCACCTGGTATACCTAATCAAACTGCAAGGTAAATAACAATAATTAATAATAAATTAAAACAAAAAACTAATATCTAATATGATTTTCTTTAGACGTCGTCGTTATAAAGTAGATAATGCAAACAATCGTCTAAAAGATTATAGTCGTGAAGATTCATTAGAAAACACTCATCAATAACTTAAATCTCTTTTATTTTGTTCTTTCGAAATAACATTTGTTTTTTTTTTTTTTATTTAAATCTATATATGTGTATATATATATATCAAAATGAAAATGTCGTTATACTCAAGGCCTGATGTTTGTTTGTTTTTCTTTTTTTTTCTGTTTATAGTCGTTTCTTCTTTAAAATCGAATCAATCATTTTTTTTTTGTTTTTTTGTGCGTTAGGATAAGTTGAAACGAATTAAAAGATGTGTGTGAAAGAAAGAATAATTAAAACTAATTTTCATTTTAGATGTATATATCAATAGGATTTTGTTATTTACAATTAATTCTAATTACACATTGTATTTGTATTTTAATGGGTGCACCTTTATTAACTGATATAATACGAACATTTTTATTTAGTATTTATTTTATTTTAATTGGTTTTACACCAATTATTATTTATTCAAAAGGAAATTTAAAAGATATTTATAATTATATATTTGAAAATGAATTTTTATTAACAAGATTAAATTCAAGAAAAATTTTTTTTATGAAAAATTTAGTTTGGGGAACAATTATAGGTGCATGGTTAGGTGCTATTCCAATTCCATTAGATTGGGATCGTTGGTGGCAACGATGGCCAATAACTTGTTTTGTTTCATCAACGATTGGAGCTACTTTTTCAATAATAATTTCATATTTATGGTTATGGATTAGAAGAAATCAAAAATATAATAAAGAGATCGAATAAATGAAGATTTCTGTATTTTTTATGTATAATTTAAACAAAAAAAAATCGTTTTAATAGTAACTAGAACGATAGTAAATATGTTAAAAAGTTTTTTTTTTTTTATAATAAAAATAGACGTTGTTGTGATTGTTAATTTGAACAGGAAAAGATGTCTAATGACAAAAACTGTCATAAACTAAAAAACAAAAATTCTTTCATACAATTATTAATATACTTTGAATTTAACTTTATAAATATACAAATTAGTAAATAAATTTGCTTTAGAATGATGATTATTGCAATGACTTTTATTTGCATAAAAGGGATAAGTAAATAGATATTATATCTGATCATTCATTTTTTCTTGATAGAACATATATTCGTACGATAATGAATCATTGTTTTATTTCGTTAGTAAATATTTGCTTATGTGATTCAATTAATTCAAAGTCAATTTTCATCAAATAATGATAACAAATCATTTTTCTTTTTGCAAGAATTTATATCTTTTAACAAACTTTAACGTCAGAAAAAATTTGTAGTTGTATTAAAGAAGGAAAAAATTCTATTCGTCTTTCATAACTCGTATCAATACTTCTCTTTCTTCCTTCTGACAGTGACGAGGAGCAATTTTTTTTTTAAATATGAGAAAGTTGAATGGGTTTCTTTTTTTCTTACGCTAACAAACAACATATATAAAGAACAAGCAGAATTCACATAGACGAGTGGATGCCAAGGTTATGGCACAAACCAAAGAAAATTACCTTGTTGAGCACAAATAAGAATTTGTACTTTTAGATATATTTATTTATTTCATCTTATGGCTCGACTAACAGAAAATCAAGAACGTGAATTACGTGATGCATTTGATCTTTTTGATACTGGTATATTAAATACTAAACATATATTTATCATTATCTTATTGTTTATTTAGATCGTTCGGGTAGAATATCGAAAGTTGAATTACGAAGAGTACTTCAAGCATTAAATATCAAAGCAACTGACAGTGAAGTACAACAATTAATGGTACAAATGGATCGTGATAATAGCGGTGAAATTGATTTTAATGAATTTAAACAAGTTATGGGTGGATCTTTTTTTAAAAGATATTCTAAACAAGAATTACAAGCAGCATTTAAAAGATTTGATACAGATAATAATGGTTATATAACAACAAATGAACTTAATAATATTTTATCACGTATGGGTAGACATTTAAATCGAAATGATATTGTAAGTATGGTACAATCATTGGATACAAGTGGTGATGGAAGAATTTCATTTGATGAATTTTGTAAACTATTTGACTGAAAAGTATTTTAATTAAAAAAAATGACGTTTTCTTTTTTGATGTTGTTTCCAATATAAGAACTATAACAAATAAAAAAAAACAAATTTCTTTTTCTTTAAAACAAATAAAATTTTATGTCTAGCATTAGGTTTTCTGTTCTTTTTATAATTATATAAAGCAAATGAATTGATAATAACCTCGAAAATATATTACACATTCGATAGTAATAAAACGATAAACAGTAAAAAAAAACAGTATCTTATAATAATAAATTTATGAAAGTTGATGTGAGATGTAGAAACTGATTCATGCAAATGACGCATACTTTTTTTAAAAAGTAATCTTCTTTTCTAAACTATTAGCTAATGTTTTAGCCGAAAAACTGAATATATTAAATGTCACAAAAAGACTTTTTGAAGAAAAACTTTGAAAGATTATGAAAATGCTAGTAATAAATGTTGTGCATGTTAAAAAAAAACAAACCACGGTGATAGGATGTATATAATGTCCAAAGGTGAGAAATCTATGATGTATTTTCAGTTCAGCTTTATTAAGTAATTGTACCTCATAATGTGCACTAAATTCTTTAGACATAATATTATTTTAAATTAAAAATAAGTGTTCTTTTTGAAAATAATTACTGTTGTCCTGAAATTATCTTCTAGCAAAAATTGTCACATCAAAATTTATATTTTACTTAATTCACAATAATTTTTCATCAATCATTGGGATTTTCAAAAACAGATCGATAAAATTCCTACGATCATTTCAAACATTTAGATCTATCTATTCAGATATTTATTGATTATCTGAAAAAAAATAAAATGTTCATATATTGAAACTATCATCTAACAAATATTTAAAACAGTATCAAAGTGTCAAATCGATATATGAATATCTTTACACGTATGCAATCATGCATCGTGCATAATAAATGATTAATCATTTTTTTCTCAAATCATAAATAACTCTATGCATTTTTCTAATTAGTCTACTATGTATCATGAGACAAAAAATATCCATAGAAGTATCGATTTAAAGACAGTTTACTCTTAAGTTTCAAGCATTAAGATGCACTGTAAAACTAGAATAGAATAAATATAAAAATAAAGTTTTCTTAGGGTATCTTCTTTATATATTAAATGAATAAAGAAATAATTTAGCTTATGTGTTGCATTATATAATCTTACTCAAGGCGATGCTTATTTTAGAATTCTATTGCTATTATATCAATTTTTTATATTTTGAGAAATTAATGTACATATTTTCTATCATTATATACGTTCACAAAGTATAGTATTATTATGTTTTCTTTTTGAAAATTTAATGAGGAGTAAAAAAAATAAATGCTAAATCGAGGATTATAGTTAATATATGAAATATTTCGTTATTTTATAGTTTAGGTATTGAAATCTGAGGATAAAATGAATCTAAAAAAGTATTTCTGTAAGTGTTTTGTCCCATGATACATAGTAGATTGATTAGAAATTGAATTTAATGAAAAACACTCTTGTCAGAGAGGGATTAACACGTAGGATATAAACTCTCCAAAGGCCCAAGAACGATTAGAACTCTAATATTTGTAGGCAACATAATAAACTGCATATAATCAGATTTATATAATATTTCAAAGATCATTGACGAAACGAAAATTTTGATTAATGCTCTATATAATTAATGACGACAGATATATGTAAATCATTCGAATTACTGTAACTCGAATCTTTGAAACATTACCTAATGACTAGCATAAACCAATTTTTGTTGAATGTCATTTAATTTATATATCAACATAAAGAATATCATCTTTAATAAATCTTGTTATAATTTAATTGATAAATAATAAATATATTCATCGTAGCTGAAAATTTGGCGCTATCATGATGATAGTCAAAAAGGTTTCGAATTTCATTGGTGTGAATGTATTCAACAGGAACTGATGTTACCAATCGAAATTTATATAAATAAATATTTAATAAATTCAAATGAATCATATCTAAATAGTGAAATTAGAATGTAAGGTTAACTTTATTTTTTTTTTCGAATAAAAAATAAAAAAAAAACATTTTAAGATAACCGCAAAAGATCATTCAAATTCGATAGCTAGTGTCATCTATATTTATCATATCTAGAAAACTTTATTTAATATTTAAGAAAATATTTAAAATAATGAAAGAAAAAATAAAAAAATTGTTTTTATATATAAATAAAAATTTTGTTTATTGATCTCCGCTTCTTTAAACATCAGAAATAAGGCAAAATAAATCCAATGAATGAATTTTGTTCACGTAGTCGTGTATCCATATTATTTATTTATTTTTATTTATTTTCCACATTATAACAGAATTTTTTTTCTTCTTCTTATTTTAAAAGATAAAAACAATATCATTTTAGATAAATCGATAAATTTTTTAGTGTTGTACCATTTTTCAAATGGTAATAGTTTTTCAATGAATTAATTCGTTTTTATTTATCTATATATTTATTTATTTATTTTTAGGCGAAAGTTGCCGATAATAATCGTAGTAGTAATGCTGGATTATCAATGGATAATCAAGATAAGTTACTTGCTGATGCATTACAAAATGTTCGTCAACATGCATTTTCAATGAAACGTGTACTTGATCAACAATCAGTTATGGAAGGACTTAAACATGCTGCTAATATGCTTGGAGAATTACGTACATCACTTTTATCACCAAAGAATTATTATGAATTACGTATGAAAAAATATCAAATAAACGTATAAATTAAGATATTAAATTTTATTATTTATAGATGTTGTGGTTGTTGAAGAACTTCATCATCTGGAACTTTATCTTGCTGATGAATTTGAACATGGTCGTGGTAGTCATGACCTTTATGAAGTTGTTCAATATGCTGGAAATATTGTTCCAAGATTGTATGTTATTTTAATATATTAATTTTAGATTCGTTTGAAGCTAAGTGCTAATGAATGGCTTCAAAAATTTTGTAGACAAAATATTTACTCACTTTTTTTTTCGTATGAAAGTATTGCAGAAGAGTCAAAGATTATGTATTAAAACTAGAATTTGATTTTCATTTCAAATTCGAGCTTAAAAATAATTAATGATATTTTGTTAGAGAGTAGTAAGGCAGTCTTTAAAAGATTCAAAAAAATAGTTTGAACGGAATATTTCTCGATATTTTTACTATTGAGATTCAAAATCTATAGTTGTACCTTTCATTTATTTTTATGTGGGATGCAGCATTAAGAATGATACTACTTGTATTTCGTTTTTTTTTGCCAGCTTTTATCGTAGAAATATACGATTAGTCTGGCAAGATGCTCAATTTGATTTTCGATAAAATAGAATATTTCTATAAAGAAGATTATTGCATCTACTTTTAAAAAAAATGTACCGTTTTTCAGAAAAATAAGCAGAGTATCTTTTAAGACTAAGAAAGCGGACAAAGAGAAAGAACAAAATACAGACAGTATCATTCTTTATACGGCTTTTGACATCAGCTTGCAGGACATTATTTACTCTACAAAATATACTATTTTAATTTCTTTTTGTCTGGTAATAAGATATCAAGATTTTTTTGTTCTTGTATCACTGTCACTTTTGAAGAATTCATTTTTTAAAATCAAACCACGTTACGTGTAGAAAGTAGTATTTGAGAAAATGCTTATCATATCACTTATGTACACGATTACTCTCTCTACAAAACTAAGAAATGTAACCATTTTAAGCATTCTTGCAGAATAACTCATACGAATAACATTCATAGTTTTAAAGTTTTTTAAAACATATTCATACAGGTAAAAATTGAGCAAATGTTTTGTCTACAAAATCTTTGAACCATCCATTAGTTCAATTATCACAAGCATATTAAATAATTTTTATCTGATTAATTATATATTTTTAGGTATTTATTAATTACTATTGGTCATGTTTATATTCGAGCAAATGAATTACCACGTCGAGAAGTTCTTCGTGATTTAGTTGAAATGTGTCGAGGTGTTCAACATCCATTACGTGGTTTATTTCTTCGAAATTATTTATTACAATGTGCTAAAAGTTTATTACCTGATACCGAAGAAGAAAATCAGTGAGAAAAATCTTTTTTTTATTTAATATTTCAAACTTCTTTTTTTCTAGCGAAGATAATAATAAAACAGGAACAATTCTTGATTCACTTGATTTTATTTTATTAAATTTTTCTGAGATGAATAAACTTTGGGTACGAATGCAATATCAAGGACATACACGGTAAAAAAAAATGTAGAAAAAAAAATGCATATATTTTTATTTTATTTTCTCCTAAAGAGATTTACAACGACGTGAACAAGAACGTCGAGAATTACGAATTTTAGTTGGAACAAATTTAGTACGTTTAAGTGAACTTGAATGTGTTAATGTTGAACGATATAAAACAGTAAGAAAATATATTAAAAACTAATAAACTATATTTATTTAATTAAGATTGTTCTTCCAAAAATTATGGAACAAGTTGTTAGTTGTCGTGATTCAATTGCACAAGAATATTTAATGGAATGCATTATTCAAGTATAAAAATAATTCAAATATCTTTAAATATTAATTAATATATGTTCATTTTTAGGTATTTCCGGATGAATACCATTTAAATACACTCAATGAATTTCTTAAAGGTTGTCGTGAATTAAGTGCTACTGTTAATATTCGAAATATTCTTATATCGCTTATTGATCGGTAATTTAAATATATCTTTATCTTTTTTTCTTTATTAGTATTTTTTTATTATTTAGTTTAACAGTATATTCAACACGTGAAAGTAGTCAACAAAATATTCCTGAACATATTCAATTATTTGATATATTTTCTGAACAAATTGCTGAAGTTGTTAAAGTAAATTTAATTAATAATGAAAAAGAAAAAAATAAATAAATAATTTTTAATTTTAAATAGAGTCGTTCAAATATGCCACCAGAAGATATTGTTGCTTTACAAAGTGCTTTACTTGGTTTATCATTAAAATGTTATCGTGAACAATTTGAATATGGAAATAAAGTTCTTGAAAAAACAAGAAAAATCTTTGATGATATTGCTGCTGATACAAAGTAAGATTATATTAATAAATCAACAAAAAAAATAAATAAATATTAAAACAAAAATTTTTTTATCTTTATTAGAGTTCAAACAGGTACACAAGCAGCAAAAGAATTAGTTAAAATGTTAAAAATTCCAATTGATTGTTATGATATTCTTGATGTACTCAAGTTAAATCATTATAAACTTGTTTTAGAATTACTTAGTTATCGTGAAAGACATACTGTTTGTATGTATATCATTAATAGTATACTTGATAAAGAAACAATTATTCCAAGTGATGAACAAGTTAAACAATTATTTGATTTATTAATGACATTAATTGTTGATCAGTCTGATAGTCCATTAGAAAGTTCTCGACAAACAATAACAAATGAAGATTTTGTTGAAGAACAAAATCTTGTTGCACGTTTATGCAATAATTTTAAAGCAATAAATGATCCTGATCAACAATATCATATTATAAAAACTTGTCAAGATGTATTTAAAAATGGTGGAATAGAACGTATGCGTTTTACTTATCCACCATTGATTATACAAGCTTATACATTAACATTTCGATATAAAAATAATCGAGAACAGGTTATGATAAATATAATTCAAATTTTCTAAGACTTTTTTTCTTTTAAATTTCTTTTTTAGGATGAAAAATGGGAAAAAAAATGTCAAAAACTCTTTCAATTATGTCATCAATTAATAACTACACTAACTAAATTAGAATCAAATGATCTACCATTACGTCTTTATTTACAAGGTGCATTAGCAGCAAGTGAAGTTGCTTCAGAAAATGCGGAAACAATTGCTTATGAATTTTTTTCACAGGTATTTGTATTTTTTAAATTTTAGAAAAAATTTATTTTATTATTTAGGCTTATACATTATATGAAGAACAAGCAGGAGATACTCGAGCTCAATGTGCTTCATTAACATTGTTAATAGGTACATTAGAAAAAATTAGTTGTTTTGGAGAAGAAAATCATGCAACATTAAGACAATCATTAACACAAGCGGCAACACATTTGGTTAAACGACCAGATCAAGTTCGAACATTACTTTTATGTACTCATTTGTTTTGGAGTGCGCAACGTGTTAATGAAACAACACAAAAACCAGAACAGGTAAAAGTAACAGATTAGATTTAAATGAAATCAAAACAATCTTTATCGAAAAAATGACGATCATAAATATCTTAACTCCGTTGTCTTTTTCTGCTTTGTATCAATCTGAAAATTTTGTAATAATTGGAACTCATTCTACGAGTTCACATGTTTCATATTATTTATGACTTTCTGCGTCCATTATACTATTGTTTATCTTCAGTGTGAGTTTACTTCTTAGATACTAATCAGTGATCCATGAAGAATTACACTGTTAGTATTTTTGAAGTTTCTACTCCATTATTCACTTAGTTTAAACATTTGTTTTAATCAAAAGATATCTCTTAGAATTTTCTACAAAACTATGCATGACTAGGGTCAGCAACTGTTTAATATATATTTGAAAATGAGACGAAAATTTGTCAAAACTAATGAATTGAACGTAATGAACAGTCATATTTTGTATCCTATTTTTTTATCACCCATGGCGCCCTATTAGAAAGAAAAAAAAATATGTCGAAAGATGAAGTGTGAAAAGCTTTACAATTTACTAAGAATAACTACAAAAAAAAAACAAATTCATTTTTTCTATCAAAAAATCTCGTTTTCGTAGGTTTGAAGTTTAATCATTCATAATTTTATTCATTTTGAAAGCAAAATGTGCACTTATAAGATAGGCGGTCTTATGCAAATTATAGATCTTTGGATGTTTCATCTTTCGATATATATATTTTTTCTTTCTAATCGGATGAAATACGTAACGAAAAAATAGGATACAAAATGTGCCTGTTCATTTTTCCCAACTCATTAGCTTTGACAAGTTTTTCTCTTTTTTCAAATATATATTATACAGTTGCTGAGCTTAGTCATATATGTTTTTGTAAAAAGCTACTAGAATTTATTAGATTTATTTTATTGATAGTATAGTATACATTTTAACAGCGCCAAAATAGAGTCATAACTCGGTACATTCAATCCTCACCCATATCTAATTACTTATCTCCAGCGTAATTCCTTTCGTTTGATGATAAGGTATATAATGAGATTTATAAAAAACATCGCAATAAATTCTGAAAAACGTAGATCATGGAAGTCCCTGGATAATATGTGTTATTACCATTTTGTATTGGAAAAACAGACATACGAAATTTCGAAAGTAAAGAACATAAGATCAAGGAGTACAAAATGTAAAGTTTTTTCTTTTTCAACTTTTCTTACAACATCTTTTAATTTATCTCTAAATGTTGTATGTGTTATAATATAATCTCAATTCATAGTTTCAGCTAATTTTTACGATTAATTATTGATTCGTTAGACAGAATGCAAGAAAATGACCATTACATTATTTATGACTTGGATGATGCATAAAAAACCTAAATTTGTTATGTTGAAACTCACATTTCAAACTTTGATCTCTTTTCCTTTATAAAAATCAGTTACTTTTAATTTTGTGATACAGTTCTATGAAATGTTCATTTGAAGGAGAAATTCTCTTGTGAACATTCGTTTTTATTACAGATTAGTTATTCAAATATATCTAAAACAATGTTTAGATCGAATAATTGATAGTCTTGCAGAAAATTTCAAGGATAATCTTTTGATAAAATAAGACATGTCAATCAAATGAAGTGTAGAGAACAAATATTGTCAATACTAATAATGTAATTCTTTACGAGCCATTTATTATATACAGAAAGGATTGAATAAAAAAGATGAACAAGCGAAAAAATAATGTAGACTAGAACGAGTCATTAGTCAACAACACCCCTTATATTAAGCTTATCGATAAAAGTTTCGCTTTAGTTGTGATTGTATGAATAAAAGCAACAATTCTATAATCGATAAAATTTGATACATATAATTTAATATTTAGGTTCATGATAATGAAAAAGTATTGGCATGCTTAAAAAAGGCTACTAAATTAACAACACAAGTAATGGATCAAAGTGCTCAAATTCATTTATACAATGAATTGCTTAATACTTATCTTTATTTCTTTAATCAAAATCATCCTGATGTAAGTTTAAAATAAATAAATTATTTGAATAAATTTTTCTTATTTTTATTTAATTAGATTGATATAAATATAATCAATTCTTTAATTGAAAAACTTCAAAATGAAGTATCAAAACTTGATTCAACATCATCAACAACAAATACATCATCTGATGATAACGATGAATTTATTCGTAATCGTATTCAAAAAACATTTGATTATCTTCATCAACAATCACAATTAGAAAAATTTCAAGGTCTTCAAATAAAAAATTAAGAAAAAGAAATAAAAAAAAAACATAATGCATTTAGTTTTATTGATTATTGTAATTAGCAATAGATTTTGTGTTTATATATATCTAGTCATCATATGAAGCTATTTCAAAATTTATTATATTCATTCCTTATTTTTCGGTGATTTGTATATTGCATTTTCTTATTATCAAAAAATCTTTTTTTTTCTCGTTTTCATTTTTTTTTTGCATAATGTAATCTTACATCCGAAAGTGATTCTTGTCCTATTTGTTTATAATTTTCAGATTGAAAAGATCTTTTTTTCTATATATCATAAAAGATAATCATGACCGGTCGAAAAGCTAATACAACAACAGCAGCTTCGACAACTACAACTAAAACAGCAACTGCAACAGGACGAGTTATGAAAAAAGATAAATCAAAAAATGTTATGCGAGATTTACGTATAAGAAAATTATGTTTAAATATTTGTGTTGGTGAATCTGGTGATCGTTTAACACGTGCATCAAAAGTACTTGAACAATTAACTGGTCAAACACCAGTTTTTTCCAAAGCACGTTATACAGTACGTTCATTTGGTATTCGTCGTAATGAAAAAATCGGTGTTTTTTGTACTGTACGTGGTGAAAAAGCCAAAGAAATCCTTGAAAAAGGCCTTAAAGTTAAAGAATATGAATTACACAAAGGCAATTTTAGTGAAATGGGAAACTTTGGTTTCGGTATTCAAGAACACATCGATTTAGGTATGTCTCATTATTAAATATATTTCCTTTTTTTTATCAATTTGTTCTATTTAAAAAAGAACTATAGTAAAAGATTCATTATGTCCAACCCATTAAATTTTTTAGCATTTTACAATTATATTTAAACAGTTTTATTGTTTCATCCTGATATGGTTTTATAGAGAATTTAAAGCATCATCAATTGATTAAAAACAAGTGTTTGAATAAACGGAATGACAATGGAGAAATATTATAGTTCGACAAATCTAACTACGTTAAGAAAATAACACTCTTAATTGATCCTACATTCTCTTTTTACCCTCAAGGTATCATCAGATATGATGTAATGTTGAACATTTAGAAAAAAAAATGATTTTCTTTTTTACAATCATTATGATATTTCATTAATCATTCATGTAGCTCTAATAAATAACAGATCGAATATATATCTTCATCCTCAGATTTTTAATGCGATTTATTACATCAAAAATTCGAGATTATTGAAATATGTTAATGAGTTATAGCTTCGATTGGAAGTAATCGAGTGTATATTCTTTTGAATTTTTGCTATTGTAAAAGATTTTTCTAGGTATTAAATACGATCCATCAATTGGTATTTATGGCATGGATTTTTACGTTGTACTTGGTCGGGCCGGTTTTGATATTGGCAAATGTAAACATAAGAAAGCACGTATGGGTGCTTCACATAAAATATCAAAAGATGAAGCTATTAAATGGTTTCAACAAACATACGAGGGTGTTATTTTACCAGGTAAGATTTGGATATTTTTATTTTAATATTTATTTTTAAAAAAATGTTTTAGGTGGTAAACCTAAGAAATCCAGTGGTCATCAACGACGTGGCAAAAAGAAATAAAAAGAAGAGCTAAAAAAAAAACAATTTTCATCATTGCTCGTTTTATTTTCATTTGTTTTTTTCTGATCGAGCATTTATTGTTCGTCTATTTAAAAATATGCCGATAAAAAAAAATATAAGAAAATCTTAATAACAACAACAATAACAAGAAAAATAAAAAAAAACAGATTTTGTTGTTTTTTTTTCTAGATATGCTTTAATATTATATTTAGTCTAAAGAATGAATGGCTTTCGTTATCAGAAATGGGATCCCTGGTTGATCATTAGTCAGATTGTTGCTGTACAAACATTATATTATTTAGGTCTTGGATTTTGGGTATTATTTATTACTATTTGTCTTGATCGAGCACCTTCACTTGATTATATTTTTTCTTATGAAGTATAAAAAAACATATTTTTATTTTGTGAAAATTTTTTTTATTTAATTTAAATTTTATAGATATTTAATATATCTAATTGGAGTAGTCGATTATTTACTAGTGTTTTTCTTCTTAATGCTATAACAAGGTAAGAAAAAAAAACCATTTTTTTTTATCTAATAAAATTTTTTTATTTTAGTGGGTTAGCAATTGTTTACATAGTTGGTCGATATAAACAATGTTTAGATTTTTCAATAACAATTCATTTCTATCACTTTCTAGCTTGTTGGTTTTATAATTCTCAGTGTCCACGTATGTTTTCTTGGTATGTTACACAATTTTTCTCGATTGTTATTATGACAATACTTTCTGAACATCTTTCAAAAAAACATGAACTTCGAAATATACCCCTTGCATCACGTGTTGATCTTTAAATATATATACATACATCTATTTGTTTGATGTTTTATATAAAAAACAAAAATAATGAAATTTATTTATGGTTCTGTTTTCTTTTTTTTCTTTTGTTTCATTTTGAGATGACATCAAAACGTATTTGTGTTTATTGTGCATCGAGTGATACATGTGATACGAAATTTTTAAATGCAGGACAAAAATTAGGTGAAGAACTTGCACGAATGGGTATAACTCTTGTTTATGGTGGCGCTCATCAAGGTGTTATGGGTGCTGTAGCTAATGGAGCACTTAATGCTCAAGGAAAAGTTGTCGGATGGATACCAAAATTTATGACAACTGAAACACTACATCCTGGTTTGCGATTGATCAAGAAGGACATACGATAGAAAAAAAGAAAGAAAATAGAAATTTGCTTTAAATGATATGAAAGTATAACGAGATTTCGATGAGTAAATATCGAAGTATCTTTATTTAAAATGAGTTGATAAATTTTACGAATGAATTTATGTGTTTTTATCATGTATTCAAGTGAATGAATACATGAGAGAATAGACTTGACTGTTAAAAGTTTTAGTGAGAGCAAGGATAGTTCATGAACAACTTGTTTTTTTTTCTATGAAGAAAAAGTTTGTTATTATATAGTTCATGTAAAGAGAAATAAATTAATTTTAGAAATGATTTTCAACAAGAAAATTTTCGAACTGTCGAATTACTTTTGATTTGAATTTGTATATATCACGTAGGCTCCAATAATTTATGAATATCTGTCAGAAAGGTTTAGACTGCTAGCTTATTGATATCGAAATACCTCATTTTTCAGTATATGTCATGTCTGTTTACAGCAAGCATTACGAAAGTTGTGTTTTAAATTTTGATTCGAAACGTAATATAAAACTATTGTTTGTTCCTATTTTCAAAGAAAAATATCATAATCTGCCAATACTTAAGTGTGAGAAAATGTTCTGTCATCATTAAATAAAAATATAAAGATAAAAAGATATTTTTATTTTTATTTTATCAAATGTTGAGAATCGTTGCCAATATTAATTATTCTAAGATCAATCTCTTCTAACAATTAATTAAAAGTATTTTGAACTCTTTGTCTGTAAGAAACGTCTTCAGCCACCTTGGATATTCCATGAGCACAATATATTTCATTTATTTTATTAGTTTTACTTCGTACAATAGAATTATTTCTCTAAGATTATATAGTATTCGGTATGATGAATATGGCAGATACGAAATTGTATTTATACCTTCTGTCAAAATAATGAATAACATCAGACGAGTAAGGTAATCAGCAATGACCATCAAACAACTTTGAACCTGACGTCTCTGTTTCTCTTTGTAACCTATGCTCCTGCCTTTATCTATACTCAGGACTATATACGAAACAATCTATCTCCATAAACAGTAGTCTTTAACAATTCATCTTGAACATGCCACCTAGCGTCAGATGATTTATAGGTAACTTATTTAAAATAAATCTATATCTTATCACTCTGAAACTTTTACAATAAATCAATCTCTTTAAGTAATCTGTTTCTATGCAAAGTTTGAAAACAAATTTTGAAATTTAGTTTTTTTAATATTTTTTAGGAGAAAAATCCCGATATTGTGTTTTAAAATACGCTACTTCGACAGCACTAAGCTAAGAAACTGAACTTTTTTTTTGAGATATTCGTGTAGTATTTACACAATCTTGATTTGAAAACGATTTGACAATTGAAAAGATTCGCTCGTAAGAGTTTTGGTTTTCTAGATTTAATAAATAGATTGATTGTATGTTTAAGAATTCGTGCCAAATTATCTATTGACGATGTATGTATTCAATCGAATGTTAAGGAATTATTAAATCCTTAGTTAGGTGAAATATATAGATTTATCTTTAACGCTGCACGCCCGTGTGGCTCAGTGGCTAGAGCACTGGTCTAGTAAACCAGGGGTCGACAGTTCAATTCTGTCCTCGGGCATAAAATCCTTAGAAAACTTTTTTTTTCATTAGCTAACACGACTGTTTCTGTTTAACATTCTACAGACAAGACTCGATCATGTCAAAAGTGTTTTTAAAATATCGAATTTCGAAACGATAAATGTGCTATTCATATTTTTTGTCGTATGTTGTTTGTTTAAAACAATCAAAAAAAACTATTAGTGTAATACAACAGATGAGTCTAGGGTAGCAAAGTAGACTAATTACATAAGACATCCTAAAAATGTAAAAAACATGATCTTCTACAATATTTGTAATATGTAAATATTTATTCGTAAATTTCGAATACAATGTACACATGTGCATTGAATTAATTCATTTACGTATATGGGCGCGATCAACTACTCGAAGGTTCCATCAATGTTTTTTTTTCTATTGTAAGGATAAAACATAATCATAGATAACCCTAAATCGGCCCGAACAATACTATGTTTTATTTTTACAGTGATCGAGAAAACTACCATCTCACATGACGAGTTGGTGACTTTTCCCCACTATTGTAAGGGTAAAACATGATATTGTTTGGGCCAATTCAGAGCTATCTATGGGTCGAACATTAATATGTTTTATCCTTACAATAGAAAAAAACAATGATGAGGCTTCCGAGCAGTTGATTACGCCCATATATATTAACCCTTTGATAGGCGACTTATGAATGAAAAAAACTGCAGGGGGATACGAGAGAACAGAAAGAAAAAAATAGATACATATATGATCCACCTTTTGTCAAAGGGTTAAATTGAAACAACGTATATTTATAAATATGATATACTGATAAATTCAACTGGATTAAAGAATATTTTATTTAATTTTTTATATAATTTCCTTCTTGTTTTATTTCAAATGTCGACGTCTACTTTGAATGATCCCATTAACAGAGGTTCATGAAGTCGAATCAATGCATATACGTAAACATGGTATGATGATGAATTCCGATGGTTTAATTGCATTACCTGGTGGTACAGGAACATTAGAAGAATTAATGGAAGCTATAACATGGAAACGTCTTAAATTAATTAATGTACCAATATTTATTGTAAATCTTGATGGATTTTATGATCCATTATTGGAATTATTTGAGAATATGTTTAAAGAACGTTTCATAAATCGAGATTTAGCAAATGATTGGATTGTTGTTAAATCAATTGATCAAGTTATTGAGAAATTAAAATTAATTATAAATTAATCTTTAATTATATACAGATAATTTTAATATTAAAACTATTTTCAGTTATATAAGCATTATTCTCATATAGTTTTCGTTGTAAATTATATATTATTGAAATTTTAGATATGACTGATTTACAAGTTAATACAAAATTACCATTACGCCGTAATCGGCCTGGTACTAAAGCTAAAGATTGGTGTCATTGGCCTGAAGAAACATCAGAAAATATGGATTCACTCTATCATATTCAACAAGTAAAAATAAAAATTATTTTTATTAAATCTAAAAAATGAACTTTATTTTTATAGTATATTCAACAATCGATTCGACGTAATCCATCGGATGTTGAATTCATTCTTCAAGCACCTGATCAACAAGATGAAGGTGTTTGGAAATATGAACATTTAAGACAATTTTGTCTTGAATTGAATGATTTAACTGTTCTTTTACAAGTATGTAATAAAATATTATTTTTTTTCTTCTAAAAATTCACTTGTTTCTTTTCTGTTACTTTTAGAAAGAATGTTTACCTGAAACTTGTTCACAAATGACAGCAACTGAACAATGGATATTTTTATGTGCTGCTCATAAAAATCCAAAAGAAGTAAATAAATATTTATAAATAAAATTCATTATTAAAAAATATTTTTTATTTTTAAGTGTCCAGCTATTGATTATACAAGACACACACTTGACGGTGCTGCGTCATTATTAAATAGCAATAAATATTTTCCAAGCCGGTAATTATATTTTATAGATTTACTTCTAGAGATAAGTGATTTCGATTTCAATTTCTACAGTTAAAAGTTTCGAAATTAGAAAAAATGACTGTTAGAGAATTTTATATTCTACTGGATTTAAAAAAAAATTCGTTTCTAGAGTTTATTTGCCATTCAAAAACCGAATTTTAGTGAGAATAACTGGAGATAATAGATAAAAAAGACAAGTTAGACATATCTGTCAAAACTTTATTTCAAAAAGATGGATGCGAATAGTGAGTAATATTCAAACTTTAGATACATCATTCTGTTCAGTTTTAAATGCACTTTTCCATAGTGTATAATATATTGCTATAAGAAGGATTTTGTAGGAATTAATTTCACTTTTTTCGGTTCTTTCTTTTGAATTGAAGATAAATTCTGGAAACGAAATTCTTTTTTTCGAATTTGTAAAAGCATGAAATTCTCTATCATTCTATGTATTTTGTGTTTATTTCAATGCAAATCTCTTGGTTAGAGAATCCCAAATATTGAAAAATAGTTAAACCTATTATTGCTTGGAACAAAAATACTTTAATTATTGAAAATCTATGTATATATAGACAGAATGTTATAGTCGTCCTCTCATACTATCTATATCATCATTTAAATCAGAACTGTAATTCTTAATATGAAAAAAAAAAATTTGAAAAAATACAGATTTGCTTAAACTTTGGTCGAAGAATATAGTATTTTTCTTTCCTTTTATTGTAAAATGTACTTATTTTGTCTTAAATAAATAGTAATTACTAAAATAACTTAAGTCTCTTATTTGAATATAGTATACAGTCAATCATAAAATGCTTTTCAATATTTTATATTTGTCTTATATGAATCTATATATATATATATTTTTTTTTTCGATGGGATTTTGTATTGACGAGATAGAAAAAAAAATTAATAAACCAATCATAATCGATTATACACTAAACCTATATCATTCTATGGGATACTCTCCAGTTGTATTTCTGTCTAATATCGTTTAATATTATCATCAAATAAAACATTAATCTTTGTATATTATAATTTTTATTCTTTCATATAGAATCTCAATCAAAGAAACTTCAATTGCTAAATTAGGCAGTGTATGTCGTCGTATTTATCGAATATTTTCTCATGCATATTATCATCATCGTTCAATATATGATGAATTTGAAGGTTGCACACATCTCTGTCGTCGTTTTACTGTATTTGCTTTACGTTATGGTCTTATTCCAAAAGATAATTTAATTGTTCCTATAAATGGTGTTAATCAAGATATTTCAACAATAATGCAACAACAAACATCACCTATTAAAACAAATTCAAATCAATCATTAAAAAATGGTGATAGTCCACCATCACCATCACCATCACCTGTTATTCAATCAAAGACAGTTGAAAGCGATGCTTAATATATTCCAAACAGACACACGATTATTATTTGTATGTATAGAATTCAGTCTTAATTAGAAATGTGCATTTCTTTATTTCAAAAAAAAAAAACGAATGAAATAAGAAAAACCTCATTGTTTTCTGTTTTTTTTATTCTATAGTAAGAAAGAAACGGAAAAGAGAGGGAAAAAGAAAGATTCGATAAATATACACAGAGAAAGAAAACAAAAAAAAACAAGACTACGAGAAAAACGTGTTTTACATATGTGATAAACGTTCTTCAAGGTTATTTAATTCCGACCAAATTTCATTTGGTAAATTTTTATTCACATTTTCTTCAAAATATTTTCGCATAGCTTTACTTTCATTAATCCAAAAATCTTTTGAAATATCGAATAATTTTGAATCAATTTCACCACCACGAATACCATCAGAATTTGTTTGATCCGGTATTAAACCAATTGATGTTTCTTTTGCTGATGCTTGTTGAGTTAAACGACGAAATATCCAATCAATAACACGTATATTTTCACCAAAACCAGGCCAAAGAAATTGATTTGTTTCAGTATCTTTAAGAAACCAATTAACATGAAATATTTTTGGTAATTTAAGACCATCTTTTTTTCCAAATGATAACCAATGTGATAAATAATTACCAAAATTATAACCGAAAAATGGTCGCATTGCAAATGGATCATGCATAATTTGTTTGCCTAAAAACAAAAAATAAGATTGATTTTTTGTTTTTTACTCATTCTCTTCTTCCTTTTTCATTTACCTTTAAATTCTGCAGCTGCTGTAGCTTCCGATCGCATACATGCACCAACAAAAACTCCATGTTGCCAATCAAATGTTTCATAAACTAATGGTACACCTGTTGGTCGTCGTCCACCAAATATAATACCTTCAATAGGTACACCTTGTGGACTGTCCCAATCTGGATCAAGTATTGAACATTGTTTAATTGTTGTACAAAAACTAAATTTTTAAAAAGAATGATTTATTTTGTTAAATGATAAATCAAAAAAAACGAAAAGTATATTATTACCGGCTATTTGGATGAGCAGCAGGTTCACCTAAATCAATTGACCATCTTTTATTTTTCCATGAACGTATTAATGGTTCATGAAGACCATCAATATCTTCACCTATTCCTTCCCAATATACATCTCCATCACTTGTTTCAGCAACATTTGTAAATATTGTATTTTCATGAACCATATCTAATGCAATTGGATTTGTTGATTTACTTGTACCAGGTGCAACACCAAAGAAACCATATTCAGGATTAATAGCTCGTAAACGACCTTCATCATCAAAATGCATCCAAGCAATATCATCACCTAAATAAAAATCAATTATATACTTTGAAAAAAAAGAAAAAACGAAAATTTTATTTTACTTACCAATACATTCAACTTTATATCCTGGAATTCCTATTGGACGAAGCATTGCTAAATTCGTTTTACCACAAGCACTAAAATATAATTAATTTAAATTTTCGTTTTCTTCTTCTTAATTTTTTTACCTAGGAAATGCCGCAACAAAATATTTTTTAATACCATCTGGATTTGTTACACCCATAATCTATAAAAAGATCACAAAAGAAAAAATTTTTATAAATTTATTTTTTTTATTAGTTTTTTAACTTACAAGCATATGTTCAGCTAACCAACCTTCACGTTTTGCTAATGTACTTCCAATACGTAAAGCTAAACATTTTTTTCCACATAAAGAATTTCCACCATAACCACTACCAAAACTAATTATTTCATTTCGTTCAGGAAAATGTGTTATTAATGTTTGTTCAGGATTACATGGCCATGTTGGAAATATTTGTTTATCTGTTGGTAATGGTACACCAACTGAATGAAGACATTTAACAATATCAGAACCATCAGATGTTTTTAATTCTTTAAATACATTTGAACTCATACGAGTCATTATACGCATTGATACAACAACATATGGTGAATCGGTTAATTCAACAGCAACTTTTGAATATGGACTTGAATATGGTCCCATCATATATGGTATAATATAAAGTGTTCGACCACGCATACAACCAGAGAAACGTTCTTCAAGAATTTCTAACATTTCATCTGTATCCATCCAATTACCTAATGGTGTTTGTTTAAGATTTTTTGGAAGATTGGGATCTGTTATTGGAGGAAAACCAGAGGCTGGTATTGAAATAATATCATTCATATTTTTTGTACAAATAACTGTACGAGATTCTACACGAGCAACATCACGTGGATCAGTTGTGGCAATATAACTAAAGAAAAAGATTTTTTTTTCTTTTTTTAAAATTTAATTTTTTTTTTACCAATTTTTATATTTTTTAAGAGGTCGAATAACACCAGCTTGTTCCATAGCATCAAGTAATTGTTGATTTTCTCCTTCACTTCCATCACAAACATGAAAATTAGTTGGTTGACATAAATTGATTTTTTCTTGAACATATTCACGTATTTTTGATGGAAGTATATCAAGTGAATTATTTGCATTTGCAAAAATATCCATTTTTTGTGAAATTGTTTTAACTAGAAAAAAAAAACAAAGAAAAGAAATTGTATATATTTTATTTTCAGATAATTTGTTGGTTTTTCTTTTTCTCTTCCATATTCTAAAAGAAAACTTTATCAACATTCAATATGCCACCGCCACCAGCAGCACTCAAGAAAAAAGCGGGAACAAAAAATCCACCTATTTTGAGTCAGGAATATCTTATTCAAAATCATGGTAAATATTTAAATACATTATTTTTAAAAATAAAAAAAAACTAAAATAATTATTCTATTTTATCTAGGTGATATTGCTTGTGGAATTTTAATGATAATAGCATTAGGTACGGTTGTTCATGCAACATCACCTTATTGTACGGCTTTTTTTGGTCCTCGTCATAATGTTACAAATTTTGATTCATTTAATTCTTCACCACCACCATTTTTTAATTATGGTTATAAAGATTTAGCTATGCTTTTTTCCTATACACTTATTTGTATAACAATTCATGCTATATGGCAAGAATATGTTTTGGATAAATTATATAAAAAATTACATTTATCAAAATCTAAAAATGCAAAATTTTTTGAATCTGGTCAACTTATTCTATTCTATATAATGAGTGTTATATGGGGATTAATGTTATTCAATGATGAAGATTATTTTCGTTCAGGTTTAGAATATCTTTGGCGTGATTATCCTTATACAGGTATGACAACATGGACAAAACTTTATTTTATTGTTCAATTATCTTATTGGTTACATAATTTTCCTGAATTATATTTACAAAAAGTTCGAAAAGAAGATATACCAGCTCGTATTGTTTATACAAGTTTATATTTAATAACAATTCTTTATGCTTATTTAACACGTTTTTGGCGTATATCACTGGTTTTATTAACAATACATTATTTAATTGAAATATTTTATCATGCATCACGTCTTGCTCATTTTTATGCTACAACTAAAACAGGCTCATCTACAGCTAAATCAATATCAATTTATTTATTTAAAACATGGAATGTTATTTTTGTTATTGGACGTTTAGCATCTGTTGTTTTAGCATGGTTAACATTTTGGTTTGGTTTAAAAACCTCATCTATTAATAAAATAACATTTACAACAGCTCCTGTAACAAATTCACATGAGAATAATTCTACATTAAATGAATCAGTTATTATTTCAAATTTTAATACACCAACTGTTCGTCTATTTACACTTGTTGCTACCGGTGTTTTACAATTTTGGCTTGTTTGGAACTTTATTCAAGTAAGAAAAATCACCAAAATTTTTTTACTTAATTGAAAAAAGACGAAAATTATAGTTCCTTAGAGGTATCTTTTTTAATGCGAAGATTGATCTGTTAGTCTCTAATGAAAAAACTCATCGACCTGAAATGAATACAATCACATTTCAGTTATTCTGAGCCGGATTTCGTTGGATACAAAGAATTCCGACGATAGAATTTCCTTTCCTGAAATAGTTTTTTTCAAAACTATCCAAGAAATTGACTAAGTGTATTTTTTTTAATAATTTAGTTTCATATGCGCCGTCGACGTGAACAACGTAGTGCACGTCCAACAAGCGTAGCTTCGCCTAAAGTTTCTAATAAACTCAAACAAAAACAACAAGGTTTAACAAATGGTAAATCAGACAATGATGAAACAGCTGAACAACCTGTTACTTCTGCTGGTGGTCATAGTAGTAAGAAAAACAATTAGAATATGATGCTAATATATCAAAAAACGAAAAAAGAAAAAAAGAAGAAAATATTTATCTATATTACTCTATTTATTGTTTTTATTGTTGTAACTGTCAACATGTTGTTACTCTTATTATGATTGTTGTTGTTTTGGTTTTTTTTTTCTTTAATTTTTATTTTCTCTGTCTCTTTCTCCATTTAGGAAGGGGAAAAGCCTTCACTTCCGGTCAAAAGAAGTTGTTTTATGATCTTTATATATGTTTTTGTCTGTGTGCTTGTCTACTTTTTTCTTTTATGTTACTATGAGTGGATTCTGCTTCTTCTTTATTTCTATTTGGTAAAAAAAAAAGTGAAAAACCAACAAAAGAAAATAAGAATACATACGATTATGTTTGTTTTTTCGAAACACTTACTTTCTTATTGCTATTTGAAACTGATCCAAAATCGAATATATAACTGAGAAAATATTCGGCTTTATATACTATCCAAAGGGCAAAGTATAATAGAGAAATAGAAGAGAGTGAAAGAGAGAAAACGTTCCTCTTGTACATTCAAGAAAGAAGGAGGTGTGGCCTTTTTTTCTTTCTATTTTATACTTTGGACTTATTTTTGATTGGTTATTATAGAAGGGTGTGTGTCAGGTGGTATGTGACGTCATGTATTTATCGTATTTGTTGTTTTTTGCGTTTATGTAATGTACATATGGAAACACGTATTTCAAAATCAGAAGAAATGTAGGAAAAATAATATGACATTCTTATTACTACTATGTTGAAAATATTTATTTATGTGATTTAAACAAAAGAATGAAGTTTTGTTAGCAATAAAAACGAGAAGAATAATTCAAATAAAATACAATTAAAACTAAATAATTTATTTCTTTAATATGTATAATTTTTGTAAAACAAAAAACTGTGAATTAAGTTTAATTTTAATCAATATATAGTATAAAAAATACTAATGATTTAATAATAATCTTATTAAAAGGTTGTGTGGATCAAAGGTCACGTGTTCACATGTGAAAAATCGTACGAAAAGAATGAATTGTAGAGTATGATATCGCCTACTTCGTCGTTAATAATAGCATACAGAAGTATGTCAATAAAAGATAAGCAAATATTATTTCCAGGGCTTTTGTTATATGAAAGAATATTTGGACTTTATTCTGATATAGCTTTTTATTTTTATTTTTATTTTAGATAGTTAGTTTTTTGTATTTGAATATTATATATATTTATTTTACTATAATATACGATGATGAAACGATATTCTTAAAGTATGGGTAATTTTTCAATAAACTAAAAATAAACTATTGAAAGAGTTGTATGAAAGAAAGGAAGAAAAATAAAATTTTATAGAAATACTGGCGTCAGGTGTTGTAATATTTTTAAATTATTATTTTTCATGTCGAGAAGAAATTATAAAAATATTATTAAGATAATATATATTCTTTAGAAATTTAATTATCAGTAATTATTTTGTTAATAGAAAAAACAAAGAATGTAATTCTTTATGATAATGATGGATTTAATTGGTCTAAAGGATAAAAATAGATATACTAGAGAATTACGCCGAAACGACAAGAAGCCACTGGAATAAAATACATGACTAATATAGAAGAAAGAGAAAAAATACATATACGCATATGTAGGACACAAACAAAATACGTAAAGTTTATAATGTCGTCTATACGATGTTATACACGCACTGGAATAAACATTATTAAATGAGGCAATAATATATTTTCTTATTAAATTACGAATAAAATATTTAGATTTTTTACGTATTTATTCTAAAACATCAAATATACAGTTAACAGAAAGTTGATCAAAACTTTGAATAAAAAGAGAATCGACAGATTGTTTTAAATAATATCTTGTATTATTTCTTATCATTTATATTGTGACATTATCTATTAAACAAAAGTTTATCATGTGTAGGATTCACATTTTATAGTTATAACAAACTTTTATTTTGTATAATTGTTAGCATAACTTGTACTATCAAATACTAATTTTAAATATTAATAAAAGAATACATATTAAATTTGTCTCATATAATTTTTCCAGATAAACGAATAACATGTCTGTTTCACGTAAAATACGTGTTGGTATTGTTGGTTTTGGTATATCTGGCAAAGTATTTCATGCTCCATTTTTACATACAATGTCAAATATGTATGAACTTCGAAGTGTAGTTGAACGTCATTCAAATGAAGCAGTTAAAATTTATCCATATATAAAAACTGTTCGTTCAACAAATGAATTATTTGATGATCCTGAAATTGATCTTGTTATAATAACAACATCAAATGATTTACATTATTCATTAAGTAAAGAAGCATTAGAAAAAGGAAAACATGTTGTTATTGAAAAACCAATGACAATTCGAAGTTCTGAAGCATTAGAATTAATTGAACTTGCAAAAAAAAATAAACTTATTATTTGTCCATATCAAAATCGTCGATATGATTCAGGTTATCGTACAATAAAAGAAGTTATTAATAAAAAATTATTAGGTGATGAAATAC
>JAJEKB010000621.1:0-33261 GCA_022393335.1 Macrotrachela quadricornifera | reverse complement strand
TAAATGTAGCCATAATAGCATTAGATTCAACAGCAACAATTGTATTTTTTCTTTGATTATTTAATTCAATATTAATTAAAATATCTCGATCTAAATGAGTATTTTGTTGAGAAAATGTTATTATATATGCATCTTCTTGGGAAAAATCAACTTGAATTGGATGAGATGGAGAATTTATTCGATTAATATATTGTTGTTTTTCTTCATTTTGATTTATTTTATCGATATGACAATGAAAATCAATTGTATAAGGTGTTGATTGTACATATTTTGAATTAGTATTTGATGGTGATGTTATTCCACCTTTAGTAGGATTATATCGAGGTGCAATTGTTGTTGGAACGACAAATCGAATTATTGATCCTTGTATTAAATCTAATTCAGTAACATAAGCTATTTTAATTATACATTCTTTTGATGGTGGTAATGCACCAATATTAATTATAAAATTATCTTGAGATTTTTCATCTTGTTCTAATAAATAAGCACCATGTCCTTGTTGTAATGCATTATTATATTCTTGTTGTGCTTCTTTTTTTTCTTTTAATTCTGCAATTATTTCACGATCATCAATTTGAGCTGTAAATGAATAGATAGCTGCTTGTTCTTCTATTGGAAAACAATAAACAGCTTCAATTGGTTTTGTTTCATCATTACGAAATATTTGTGTTATTATTACATTTGCACCAAATGAATGAATTTTTGCTTCAACATTTATTCGTTTTAATGGTACAAACATTTCTTCTTGTTTTACCACTGAACTTTCTGGTTTGCATTTGATTCGAAGCATTGTGAAAATTTTCTGTGTATATGTGATTAGATTTTTATTATATTACCTTATTTATATACTCTTCTTCTGATGTGAATCATTCTTAGGTAAAAGAATATCATACGATGAATAATAAAAAACATTACTTCATCATGTTGTAATATGTGGTATGAATAAAGAAAAGAGAATATTCTAGGCGTCAAACCATAAACTGACTCATGTAAGTCAATAACAAAGTACACATCAAATGACTTTTGCATATTATTATCAGAAAAAAAAGTTTAACTCTCTAGTGAATCAAAATGATTACAATATGACATATTTTGAGACTATCTCAGTAGAGATAACATCTTATAACCTTGAACTTTATAAAAAAAAGATGTACTATGAAACTCTTTGAACCGTTTTAATTTTATTTTTATTGAAAAGATTAAAAATAAAGAACTGTATGATAATGAAATATTTCATTATTGTGAAACAAACAAAAATAACATGATTTATTTTTCATGATCATTTATTTTCTTGATAGTATTTCATTTCTACGTCTTGTTTAAATTATCTTGTCATCATTGCTTGAATAAGTGTGAAAATTCTGGTCATTATTCGCACCATTCTTCATCTATATTGAGAGGCAAATCGTATTTTGACTAAATTAATGAATTTTTTAGTTTATTTTATGCAAAAGTAGCTAAAGAACATATTTTGAAAAATATGTTAATTATAGAGTAAGTATCTAATCTGGTTTAAATTCATTGCTTTTCTGATCGTTTATGATCATTACCAGTAAGAAAAAGTTCGATTGACTCGAATTTAATCCGAGAAAGTAAGTTTATACAGTTCCGAATGGGAAATACTATATATTTTAGTTTAAGTTATACCATTTGTATGTTTGATTCCATAGACAAAATATTTAAACTAAATTTCACATTTCATTGGTTATAAATAAATTTTCAATTTGAGAATGAGTCCGGATTAATCCTGCTTAGTGGTATAACGGTTAAATTTCTGTAAAAAATATAATTGAATGTATTTAACCCTGTTTGGAAGATTTTGATGATTTGTGTGTAATGATAAAAATCTCAATAAAGCATTTTCTAAATGTGAGATGATGTTTCAATAATTATATTTATATTAAATATTGTTTGATTAATAGAATAATTGTATATAATCCTTATAGGATATAACATTAAGAAATTTGTTTTATTTAATATACAAATAACAAAATAGAAAAAGAGAAAAAATAAATACATTAATAACAATATCTGATTAAACAAGAATAGATTTTAATAATTCATTCTCTTCACTATTATTTTTTAATATTGATATATCAACATAATTTGGATTACTAAATGCTGGTGGAGGTTTTTCTATTTGTTTAATTATTGGTACTTTATTTTGTCGTCTTCGTAGTTTAACTCTTTCAACACGATCACTTTCACGTGCAATAAATTGATCTATTTCATCTATTGGTTCATTTGATGAAAGTATAGTTACATTTGGTATTGTTGTACTAACTAATTGAGCTCGTTCAGGTTTGATTGATTTCTATTAAGACAAAAAAAAAATAAAATAATTTTCTTTTAATTTTTTAATTTTTATACTAATGAAAATCGAGTCGTTTTTGGTGGAATAATAATAGGTTCATCTTGTAATGTTACACATCGTTTTCTTGGTTTAGAATATAAAGGATCAAGATTTTCTTCTTGAATTATATCATTAATTCTTTGATTAACATAATTATGATGATTATTTAATGGAGGACTAGTTAAACAATTTGCTAAAAGTAAAAGAGATTTAGGATTTGTATTTGTAGATGAATAAGTACAAATTGGTTCAATATCAATCATTAATGGTCGAGTAAATGATAAATGTTTTGAATCAATTATATCATATATTGGATTGGAATAAGAATATACATTTGACCACATATTTATATATAAAAATCATAAATCTAAAATAAAAGAATTTCATAATGGAATTTTCTTTTTTAACGAAAGTATATATCTAATAAACAAAACAAAAAAAAAACTTTATATTAAATACAGAAACTTATATATATATATATATATCAGTAAGAATTTCCTATAACAACTGTTTCTTTTTTTTAACTAGAATAACAATAAGAAAAATCTATGTACTATTTAATGTTTGTTTTCTCTCTCTCTAAATTTCACAAGATTTTTGCCAAAAAGTCATATCATCATTTGCTTCAGCTAATCGTGCACGATCTAATAAATCATAAACATTTGATTGTGTATATTTATATAATTGAAAAATTTTTCTAACACAATCAATTGAATATAAACTAATTTGACTTGATTTTAAAGTTAGATTTATTAATTTAAGTAATTGTGAACATAGTAATGGATGTGTTAGTGGATCAATAATAATTGGTTTAAAACCAAATTTATTTGCCTTAACAAAAAAAAACAAAACTTAAGATATATCAAAAATAAAGAGTTTTGCTAGTGAAACTTTATAGAGAAGAGATAATTAAATTTTATTGGATATGATTGACTTAATTAATCAAACGATCTTTAATCATTTGCGTGTAACTAAGAATGATTAGGAACATTCAAAGAAAATCTTGATTATCTCTTCTCTACAAAATTTCACTAACAAATTTCTATACTATTCATATGTTCTAAATAATAATAAAAATAAATTCTTACAAGATTTTTTATTTTCTCTTCATTAAGTTCATTAAGTATATTTGATATAGTAAACCATGGTAACATTATATAAGAATTATATCTTGCAAATATCATTTTATCATATTTATTAATCATTAAAATTTTTGTTAAAGTTGGATTTTCTAATGAACATTTTGTTTGAAATGATTCAACAGATATAGATGAATCATCAGTTGCTTTTTTATTACAAATATCTCTTTAAATATTAAATTTAATATATTAGAAAAACTAAAATTTAAATTTAAACATACTCTCCAGCTTTCCAATAAAGTGCAATCATTGCATGCATTGATTGACCATTATCATCTAATTTATAAATCTTAATAATAAAACAAAAATTACAAAAACAATTAATTAAATAAATTTTTCATAATATTTACTAAATTTTTTTCATAAGATATATCATCAATAGGTTTAGCCATTTGACAATGTATTAAAAAATCATTTATACAAACATATGCTTCATCATGTGATGCAAATAAATTAACATAAAATGTATTATCACGTCCTTTATATAATAATTCAACATCACATTGACAATTTTGAACAACATTTTGAAATGTTTTTGTTACAACATCATTCCATTGATTATTATTTAAAGATCCAATAGATGCTAAACGACATGTTAATAAATAAACTGGTCGAGAAGAATATTTTGTTAATATAAAACGTATACGTGAACGTGGTACATGTTCTTCCCAAGAATTTAAATCAATAAAAAAAACATTTACTGTATCATCAATTAAATCATATTCCATTATTTGAGAACGATTCCATGATAATGCTAATTCATCCCAAGTAACACAAAGAAGATTTTTATGTATATATTCTTTTGATATATGTAAATCATCAATTGAATTATAATAATCACTGAAAAAAAAATATTAAAATAAAAATCAAATAAATTTCTTCTACTTCATTGTTTTAAAAAATTCATCACAATGAATTAAATCTTTTGTTAATTGTATTGTAAATATATATGGTGAAATAATTGAAATAATACAACATTGTTGAATAATATTTAATTGAAATGATGATATTTCATATTTATATTCATTAGATAGAATATCAACCATTAAAGTTTCATTATCTATTTTATTTTTCTAAATATAAAAAAAATTCTTTTGTTTTGTTTTGTTTTTTGTTTGTTTAAATTTAACTTACAAATAAAAAATTTTCATTTTTAGATGAAATATTTAAATTTTCAATTTGAATTTCTTCTATTATATTATCATCAGTATGTTTTGATGGTTTTTTTATTGATGAATTATTTGAAAACATACAACGATTATATGATTCAGCTTGTTGAACAAAACGTCGTAATACATCACTTCCATTAGTATTATTACTTCGATACATTTAAATACAAGAAATAGGAAAAAGAAAAAAAAAAAAGAAATCTAGTTTTTATTTTAGTACAAAAAGACACAAATGTATTATTAGTAATAAAAAAATGTAAATAAAGATTCTTTTTTTTGTTTTGTTTATGAATTTCTATTTTTATAATTATAACAAAAAAAAATAAAATATTAAATGAATAACAAATAACAAAAGATTTTATGAATATTGATTTGTTGTTATTTGATTATTCCTCTTGTTCTCATTAACCAATAAATGTTCAGAAGGTTTATCTTCTTCAACAGGTGTGGCAAGTATAGGGGGCCAATCAGGTGTTAATCGTAGAATATTTTCAATATGTATATGATGTGTCCCTGTATGAGAATTTGCATTTCGTGATGTTGATGATAATGGTGATCGTTTAAAGCTAATATTATCATTTTCAATTATATATTCCTTTAAAAAATAAAGAATATATTTAAAATAAATTTTTTTTTTAAATTCTTACTTCAAACATAAACATTAACACAAAATTAAGTATTGCAAGACTAAATATTATTAATTTAAATTTTATATCTGGGATAGTACGAAGCTATTAAAACAAAATTATATATATATATTAATTATAGTAAAAATTTTAAATAAATCAAAACCTGAAAAAATTTGTACATTGATTCAATTGGTACAAAAAGGAGAAACATACAAAAACCAAATGTTAGAACAATTGATGCAAGAAAAAGCCCTTAAATAAAACAAATTAAATTAATTTTCGATAAAAAAGAACAAATATACAATTTGAAAATATCGAACGTCGATATGGTGCACCACGTGAAAATATAATTGATTCCCATATATATTGAAATGTTGATTGAAGAAATACAACTGTATTTATTTGTGATATATAAATTTTCTCTGTATTAAATTCAAATGGTTCATACCTAAAGAAAATAATTTATAAAAACAAAAAAAAAAACCTATTTAATTACCATGGTTGAGTTTTAACAAATTCAAAAATAAATGCTTGAAAAGCTGCACAAATAGCTAAATGACCAAAAAGAGATGCAAGCGGTCGCCTTACAAAAAACAAAAAAAAAAGAAATCAAATAAAATTCTTTTTCTTTTATTTCTTTTTACCAAGAAATTAATTTTGTTCGTGGTGGCTTCGGATCTAAATGTGGATAAGCAACTGTTCTACTAACTAAACACAAAAAAAAAATAAAACGAAACTATTTTTATTTAATTATATCACTTACAGAGTAATACAAGTAATGTAATAAGACCCAAATCAATAAAAAGAAATTCATAATCAGTTAAATTATTTCCAATCTTATATAAATATATATATATATACATATATCTATTTATTTAATTAATTCTCTTTAAAAATATAATTACCGTATATAACATAATAACTGATAGAAATTCTGTTAGACTATATGCAACCATATATTTAACAACACCAAACGAAGTTACTAATGCTTTAAAAGAAAGAAAAAATGCAGTTAATTTATATGGAAAATATTATTAAAAATTTTAACCTGCACGTCCTTCTCTAAAAACAGATAATGAATATATTTTAATATTAAAGTTTTTATTTAATAATATAAAGATTTCTTACCGAATAATAGTTGGTACACATTCAATTGTTGGTGTTCGGGATGTAAATGGACTAGCTACAGATGCATCGGCTGTTGATAATGATATTCCAGCATGAGCTGCTTTTAATGCTCCAACATCGTTAGCACCATCACCACACATTGATACAAAATACCTAATAATAATGAAATCAATCATATGAAAAGTAGTTTTCCTATTGTTATTGTTGTTTAAGAGAAAATAAAAAACTCTTATCTGTCATTACTAATCAATCGTGTCAAAAACAATCGATCGAGATATCCGAATATAAAGAAAAAACAAAAAATCTATACAGATGATTGATAGTGCAGTGATTCTGATTTAATGTATAGAACGGAAGTTTTTTTCTATTGACATTGACATTACAATAGACGAAAATAAAATAAAATATATCAATTTACACAACATGCAATGAATAGAATGAATAAGAACACATTAATTAGACATAAATTTACTTGTAATTATCATTGAGGAAAAAAAAACCAGCAAATAAAACAATATTTTGTTTCTATTCCTATTGAATAGAATATTCCAATCATATATCTCTTGGGATAAACACGATTAATTAACCAAATATATATGTTCAAATAAAAATTTGTTAAAATCTTTCATAACTTTTAGATATATATATAGAAAAAAAAGGACAAAACAAAGTAATTATACACAAATTTTATTAATATTTTATATTAAAAAAAAATTGGATAAAGATCAATATTTATCATATAAAAAACTAATATATCTGTATTTAACATATTTCACAGTAGAATTATTCTCACATTTTTACACAATAAGTATTTCCTTTTTGTGATATTTCGTCTCATGATTGTCATTAAAAAAAGAGCCAAAAGGCTTTATATAGTCATGACTTTTTATATCCAGCCTTTTATTATATAATACACACCGTGATTTTCAGTCATTCGCAAAATAACAATTATTTATATTGACAAGTATTTCTGTATAAAACTGATGACACTCATTTATATTCATTAGTTTTCTATTTTTTTTTTGCTTCATATAAGTCATAAAGAATTTTTCTTACTATTTCGTATACTACGCATTAAAAAAATAAATAGACTAGATATTATTATATTCATGTCGCACATATATTGAACTTTCGAATTAATATATAATATTTACTTTTCAATTAAGATTAAAATATGTATTATCCAGGAGTATATAATAATACTTTTTAATTATAAAGAAAAAAAAAATAACAAAAATAGGTGAGAAATGAAAGAATAATTAAATTGATCCTTGTCTTTCATTTATTATAAAAATAATATTATTACTTTTATAACAATCTAGATATGTAAGATAATCTATTTTTTTCTTTTATAATATAGACACGCATAATAATCATTTATTATATTTCAATATTATACATTGTCAGGTAAGAATAACAATAAAGAAAATTTTATATTGTTCAATTTATTTAGATTAAATTAAAAATAAAATGTTGAATATTCTTAATTCATCATCGATTATACATCATATTATTCTTGTAAGTTTTATTTTTGTATATTTTAAATATTTCTTAGTAATGAATGATATCCATTAGAATTCTAAATATGTACAATGTTTTTGTTTTTATTAACTTATTTAAGATAAATATATATGAAAACAAATTCAGAAATCTAGAAAAATTTGTTTGACGTTACATTAGAAATAATAAGATGAAAATATCTAAAATACAATGTAGAAAAAAAAGTCCTATCTATCGAGCAAACGAGCGGAGTAAGTGAAAGGCGGTGAATGAGAAAAAATAGAGCGGCAACAAACGAGAAGTTCTTCGTCTTTGCTATTATCAATCGTCAAAATGAAGAAGAAAAATAGAAGAGAAAGAGGAGGAGAAGAGATGATGTAGGCGCCGTCTTCAATCAATGCACGATCGGTCATATATCATCAAGTTTTGCTTCAGTTTTCTTTTTTGTATTGTAATTTGGGTTAAAAGAAGAAAAAGAAAAAAAAAGTTCTCTTTTATATACGAAAGAGAGAATCTACCAAAGTATTTCAATTTTTTGTTACATTGTTTCTTTTGCTTTTGTTTTCAATTATATACTTATATCATGTATCTATTTTTTCTATATACAAGGGAATATCTAATACTTCAACAACTGCTATTTGGATAATTAATCAAAAAAATTCAACATTATTAAATTCTGATGTTCATCAACCAATTATTCGAATAATGTGGTATCGATTTTTGTTAATTATAAGTAAGTAAAATTTATTCATATTTAGTTATAGGTTTTTTTTTTGTTATCTTATTATTGATATATATATATATATAAAAGATTAATAGAAACAAAGAAAAAAAATATATTCTTCCGGAAAGATGATGCTTACATGTACACTTAATCAGGTTAACAATCGACATTTTAGCGTGATTTTATGCTAATAAATGATATTTCATCTAATGTTATATATTTTTATTTTTATTAATTTTAGTCATTTTTGTAACTGCCGCCGGTAATATATTAGTTTGTTTGGCTATAGCACGAGAACGAAAATTACAAAATACTACAAATTATTTTCTTATGTCATTAGCTATTGCTGATTGTCTTGTTGCTATACTTGTTATGCCAATGGGAATGATTGCTGAAGTATTAGGTAAATTTTCCAATATACATATTATTTATATATATATATATTGTTTAGGGCATTTTCCATTACCACATTATGCATGTATAATATTTGCTACAATGGATGTATTATGCTGTACATCATCCATATGGCATATGAGTACAATGTCAATGGATCGTTATTTTACAATTCGTTTTCCATTTCGTTATGGAAGAAATAAAACTCGACGTATAATGTTACTTAAAATAATTGCTGTTTGGGCAATAAGTACAGCTGTATCATCACCAATATTTGTTTTAGGTATTGTTAATACAGAAAATGTTTTATCAAATGGTTTATGTGCACCAAATAATGCATCATTTAAATTATATGGTTCAGTTTTTGCTTTTTATATTCCATTTATAATAATGATAACAACATATGCATTAACAATGCGTTCATTACGAAATGTTTTAGTTAATAAAAAAAAACATAATCGTGAAAGACGTAGAAAACAAACATTTCGACCATTAGCACAAATTATTAATCAATATGCTGAAATAGCTCAAAATATTCGACGTACATCATCAATAAACAATCAAATTTTAACACCAACAATAAATAATAATAATAATAATAATAATGATAATAATAATTCTATTTTACATAAAACACCTTATACTATAATAACAACAACAACATCACCACCATTAGATTCTCGTACACAATTTTTTTCATCAAATAATTCCGATTTAAATTTAAAACAAGATTCAAATAATATTCAATATGGTTCAATAAATCAAATAAATTCATCAAATATACATGATGATCTTATTCATCATAATAATCAACATTTAACTATTAGTTATATTAAACGAAATGGAAGTAAAAAAAAACGTTATCAACAACAACAACAATTATTAGCAATAAATACAGGAATAAATCGTACAAAAAATGATTGTGATATGAGTACACTTTATGAAATAACTGAATATTCAAAATCAACATCAAGTTCACATGATGTTACATTAATTACATCAAATAATTTCACTCGAAGATCAATTATTTCTACTGATCAACAATCATCAAACATTCTAGATAATAAAGATGGACAACAAATAATTAATTCTATATCACCACTTAAAGAAGAAGATATTTGTTCAACAACAGATATTGATAATCCAAGTAAGTTCTTACAAAAAATACAATCTATATTATTAAATATATAATTTATTTTAGTTGAAAATTCTGAATTACCTTATATGAAAATAGTTTCTTCAGATATTGAATCAATATCTTTAAAAATTCCATGGGAATATTATTTTGTTATAATACAATATTATCGTTTTTTATTTCCATATCGTTTACGTCCTTTATCTATTAAATCTTCATTAAATATAAATAAACCATCTATATTACATCAATCAACATCAACATCATCAATAAAAATCAAAACTTCTCGAACTGTTTCTACACAAACAAATTCATTTTTACCATTAAATTTATCTAATACTCATTCAATTAATAATAATAATGAAACTTATTTAACTAATCCTATAAAACGACGTAAATTTCCTTTTAATCGTCCAATATTACCATCATCATCATTATTTACAAATTTATTTCGTCCATCATCAATAACATATGAATGTTCAACAAAATCTTCATTATCATTAGGTCAACATTCATCTATAGCATCATCATCAAGTCCAATACGTAAACAATATCCATATCATAATAATTCATCTAATATATATCATCAAATTGAATCTGAAACTGATCATATTTTATCAAATGAACATCGTCCACGTGCAGCATCATCATCATCTGCATTATTACGTACAACATATCATAATGAAAATTCAACATATTCACATTGGCATAAACCATTACGACGTCGACAACAATATCAATCACGTTCTGCTTATTATTTAACGAAACCAAATTCATATAATTTTCGTCAACAACAACCATTAACATCAACAACAAATACAAATTCATCTGATTCATCATCAGTTTTTCATCGATTTAATCCAAGATATCTTTCAATAATGTCACAGCAACAACAACAACAACAACAATCTCAACATATGCGTGATGAACATATTGTTGCAGCTAATGAACGAAAAGCTTTAAAAGTTTTAATGATTATATTTTGTGTATTTGTTACATTATGGACACCATTTTTTATTTGTACATTTATATCAGCTGTATGTGATCAATGTCGTGATCATATATCTCCAACAATGTGGTTTTCGATAACATGGCTTGGTTATAGTTCATCTATGGCTAATCCGTTTATTTATACAATATTTAGTGATGTTTTTCGACGTGCGTTTATAAATATACTTTTGTGTCGATCAAAACATTTATTATTTTCAAGACAATATTCAACTAAATTATCATATCAAAAAGGTGCTCCTGTTCATCAATATATTCATCGACAATTTTCATATAGACGAAGTCCAAATAATGATTATTCAGGAACATCAACACCTATACAATTACATCATCCAAATATTCCAATTAGTGAAAATGATGCAATGATTTATATTAATCGTTGTGCATCAGATTCATTTCGATAAAAAATTCTATAGTTTTTTTTTAGAAACTTACCCAAGTTCTTGAAGTGTTTCAATTAATTGTTGTTTTTGTTCAGGTAACATACGTGCAAAAACTGTACCACGTACACATAACTATATAATAAAATTAAATAAATTAAAAACAAAAAAAAAAAAGAAAAATTTTACTCGACGTAATAATTCTGGATGTTTATCACGAACAACTTGAAATGATTTACCCGATATAGCAAAATGATATGATGATGGACGATCAAGTTCAATTAATCGATGTGACTAAACAATTATTTATAATATAACAAAAGAAAATTTTATTTTTTAATAACTTGTTTTTTTTTCAATAATTAATCATTTTTAATTATAATAAATAACAGGAAAAAAAAATTAATAATATAGTTTTGTAATTATATAGAATAATATTTTAAGGAAAGGAAACGGTTTTTTTTTCTTCTTCTTTATCATGAACAATACAAACATAGTTCAAATATTTTATCATTTTTCATAAATTTCCGGTAATCTTGCAATATTTGATCTCTAGAGCATTTTTCTTTTTGAATAAAGATTTTTGTTCAAATTCATATATGTAAATGAGTATAGTTTTTATTTGCTCCTACGCATATTTATTTTTAGCCTTAAAGCAATATATTTTATTATGTATGATATGGTATTAAAATCATCTTTGATTATTGACTGCATGAATGAGCTTGATACATCATGCAATATCATCAACTGTCTGATCGATTTATTACTTTTCTTTTTGAAGAAAATAATGATTCATATATTCGATTTAAGTCTATACTTGTTTCTAAATATATCATGTCTAATCTATCTGTAAACAAATTAATATCACAATCACTTAATCCTTGTTCATATACTCGCATGTTGCCATCTTTTTTTTTTTTAATAAATCTTAATCTATAACATACTAGCTCTTATAGAGCAAAAACATTTTTTATTAAATGAACTCTATGAACTATGTTTATATTCTTCAAAATAATAACAGAATGGGATATAATAAGTGGCATAGTTTTGCATTTTAATTTGTTATATTAAAAAAAATAAAATATGTCATTAAAAACAGCTTGATCATATTATTTTCTTTTTAAAAAGGTACTTTGTGACATATTTTGTTTCTTTTATATAATATATTAAATAATGAAAAACAAAATGTATATCCCATCTGTTATCTTATCTTTAATGAGTCATTTATTTTGTTTTTCTAATATCTATAAATAAATATTTTTACATACATAAAGATCATAGCGAACTTCTTTAACTCTTCTATTAAAAACTTGAGCATAAGTAAATATTGGTGTACTATCTTGTTCAGTTGCTTCAATAACAATTATTTTAGCATCATCAGGAATCATATCACAATCACGAGCAACACTTAATGCTGTTAACATATTATCACCTATATTAATTAATTTTATAAATAAATAAAAATAAATAAATAAAAATATACCAGTGCACATTATTGTTCGAATATTAGCATTTGAAAGTATTCTTAAAACTCCTAAAAATAATTATAAAAAAAGTTTCTTTTAGAATTAAAAAATCAATGATTTATTTTTATAGACCTTCACTTTGTGGTTTAAGACGATTTTCCATAATAACAAGGCCAAGAAAAATTAGATCATGTTCAATTTTTTCTCTTAAAAAAAAATAATAATTAATATAATATTATTTAAAATTTAAAAAATTTCTAACCTTTCAATTCTTTGAATTTTAACATAATTTAATTCTAATGGTTTATAAGCAAGTGCTAATACTCGATAACCTTGTTTAGCATATGATGAAAGTATTTCATTAAAATTTTTTGGAACTATTCAAATAGTTTGATTATTTATTTATTTTTTTTTGTAAATATAAATAATATTTACTTGTTTCAGGTCTTGAAAGTTCAGCTATTTTTTCCGGTGAACCTTTTGTTAATAAATCAAATGAATCTTTTGCAAGTATTCGAACAATAACACTTGTTCGTTGAAGTGATGAACTAAATGGTAATTGTCGAACAATTCCAATTTCAAATGGAATATTCTATTTAAAGAAAAAATAAATTCAATAAAATTATAATAAAAATTTTGTTTTATTAACATACTCCAGCAATAAGTGAACTAACAGAACCTGAAAGACGATTTGATGATGATGATGTAACATTTGTTGGAACATTAATTGGTCGAACAATTGTTGGAAAAAGCATATCAAAATTTGCTTGTTCATTTTCAGCTGGTTCATATAATTCATATTGAGTAAATCCTAACATTTTAAGATCAAGTGGATCACCAGCAAGTTCACCATTAATTCTTGTTAATGTATGACATGCTAAAATTAATTTTAATATATACATATATATATTCGGTTTCGTAAAATATAGCGTTTGAAATTCTCTACAATCTTATACCAAATTATTTTCCTACGATCGAAATTTGATTGCTCAAAATTTTGTTCATTTTGAATAGAGCTCAGTAAATGATGAAAAAATAGAATATTCAGTGCGATTGACCATTAATTTTTACATCTTTTTTCATATGTATCTAAAACATTTTTAGGTTCTAGTCATGCATTCCTTTGACATAAGATAACGTGTTTTAGTTACACAGATACTAGAGAAGAAATTTCAAAAATTCTGTATAAAATATTCAATGTATTTTCTTATCTATGTTATTTTTACCTGCCATACAAACAATAATCATACTATGTGCTTCTTCATCACGCCAATTTAAATCTGTAACATCAGTTATTTCAGTACCAAATTCGATTTGTTGACTATTATCTGTTGCATTATAAGAACGAACAATTGGTAATACACATTGAAGATCAAGACCATCTTCAGTTAATGTTCCTGTCTAATAAATATATCAAATATATATAATTTATTTTTTATTTTTAATAGAAGAAAAAAAGAAAGAAAACAAACTTTATCAAATACAACTGTATTAAGTGATCCACATATATTGATTGAACGAGGACTAATACAAAAAATATTATCTTTTTTTAAACGACTTTGAGCATAAACAAGACCAGCAGATAGAGCAGCAGGAAGTGCAGGTGGTACCGCAATCGTAACAATATCAATAGTACGTTTAATAATAACACCAGCTGATTCACGACGTAATATCTAATTAACAATAAATTTTTTTAATTAAAAACTTGATCTCAAGTTATACATAAAATAATTAATCTAGTCTGATTGTAATCCTTCTCTACTTTTCTTAGAGATACTGAAAAATATTCTACGAAAAAATCTGAATTATTTATTTTCTATTAATAATATCTTACTCGTAATACAATTGAAAAAATCATTCCACCAAAAGCAACTAGTGCCATTCCACCTACATATTTATATGTATCAGTATTAAATTTAAAATCAACTGGTTTTGGATAAAGAATTGATCGAACAAGTTCACCTTTAGCTGTACTAAATGCTACATAATCAAATAATTAAAATCATTATTTTATTTGAATAAAATAAGAAACTAAAAAAGAACCTGTTCGAATAACTACACCACGTACATCACCAGCACCATAATAACGTGTTTGAATAACAGATGTACCACTAAATAATATAAATCTATTATGTTCATGTACATCAAATGGTTGATTAAGTGCAGGATGATCAGATGATGATTGATGATAAGGAATTTGTACTTTTGTTACAGGAATACTTTCACCTGTTAACATAGATTCATTCACAATAACATTTCCATTTAATAGAACAGCATCACATTGCATTGTTGTTGCACTACGTATTATAATAATATCACCTGGAATGAGATCTTCACTAATTATATCACGTTGTTCTTCTAAAAATATACAAATAATACTATTTATAAAGAAAGAAGAAAACTCAAAAAGAATGATTTAACAAAAATGAATTGTTGAAATGCTTGCTTACATAGATTTGATATTTCTTGAAATTTGACTATGAGTAATCTAGGATGGAAAGATGAAACCTAAATTCAGTTTTAACTGTGTTCTTTTTCTATGAAACTTGATCATACGTAATCGTATATATAAAATCCAAAATAATCGAACTCTGTTGGTATTAGAAATTTTCTATTTCCTAATTACATTTTAGTAAAATCATGGTAAACTTCAATATGATGAGATTTGTTTGCTCACTGGATGCTGAACTCAAACGTCTAGATAAACTTGATAATCAAATATATAGAAAATATACTCGTTTCACATAAAAACTAATCGAGTTCATAGACAATTATTATTTGTACCTTCATGTGTTTCAGGATTATATATAACAACAGTTGTAACTTCTGATTGATGAACAGTATCACGTAAAGCTCGTTCATTCTATAAAGAAAATTTTTTTTTTAAATCTTTCTATAATAATAATATTAAAAAAGTTAAATAAATACTTTTCGAACTTCACGTATAGTGAAAACAACTGAAATTGTAGTGATAAAAACAATACATGATGCATAGGTAACATATTCATCCGCAAACCATAAAGCACATGAAAATATTTGAAAAATATAAAAAGGTGAAAGAACCTTGACAGAAAAAAAATGATCATCAATTTAGTTGTTGTTTTTTTTTACTTCTTCAATAAGTAATTTGATTAAAGGAGTAAGTCGAAGACCAATGCTATTTTCACCATGAAGAATTTTCCTAATAAAATTAAATATAATATGAAATATTTTATTTTTATCAATTACTTTTGTGCACGTTCTTCAACTGTTAATGGACGAATCTGACAAAAATAATCACATTTGACATTATGTTCAATACCTCTATATAATACACTTAATAAATATATTTATTTTATTTTTAACTTACAAAAGTTTAGTAAATTTATATTCAGATTGTTGCCAAACATAACGCCATTTTTTATTAATAAAATATCGAATAATATTTCTCTAAAATATATAAAATAATTCAAACAAATATGAAAAGAAAATTTTAATAATTATTATATTATTTTTATTCTCAAATCCTATCACCATCGTCATATCAAAATATTACTATTTAAAACATATGGTAATTTATCCAATCACCTATTTAATAATCATGCCTGAATTATTAATTCTAGAATATTAATACGATTTACTTAAGGTATACATCAAAAGTGGTAGCGCTCATAACTTAATTTCGTATAGAACAATTAAGAAAAATTTCTTTTTTTTATGAACAGATAGACCGTCGTTTGATCTATCTTTCTATGTTATTTGATCATAATATTCAACTAATTAAATAAAAAAAATATCGTACTTTTGCATTTCAATTAATACATTGTATTTAAAAACAGAACTTTTTCTTAAGTATTCTATACGAAATTAAGATACAATCATCTAAATCAAACATATGTAAAATATTTCGAATTTTTGGTATAAAAAAATGTTGACATGACAATAGTAAAAAATTCTTAATATTAATATTATCTGCCATACCTATATATTATATGAAATAATATGTTGAAACTAACGATGATGATAGGATTATTTCTTATAGAAATACTATACATTAAACAGAAAGTATCATGCAATACGATATCGATCGTGCATTTAATAATGAACATTCATACATAAAGATCATACGTCATTATTAGAAGCAATATAAATATACCCACCGATTCGAGCCAATTTTGTTGCTTTAAATGTGCATTAGAAACTTGCACGACAAAAGGTATATCTGCAGACTAAATAATATCTGTCATTTTTCATTATGATATTTATTTTTTTTTAATTAAATTTAATTATTAACTAAGAAAGAAAAGATTTTATTCGATTTTTATACTTACATTATTATTTTGTGGTCTCTCAGAAAATGTGTCATATTGTGAATTATGTGTAGGAATAAAATTACTTGAGAAAAAAAGAATAAAGAAAATAAAGATAATATAATGAATTAAAAATTTTAAATACTGGGAATCATTTGAATCACTTGAATTTGGATTAATATTAACATTGAGCACTTTTTCTACATACCATTGTTTATAACGATCCTAAGATTATAATAAATAAATGAATAAAATAATTTTTTCTCTATACTTTAAGTAGAACATATTGAGCAACAGATAAATCAGTTCGTTTACAACAACATCGAAGAAACCAATGAGGTTTCCAATAGAAAACAAGACGAAGAAAACCCACAGTTAAAACAATAAATATCCATGTTATAACTGTTCGTACTGTCGAACGAGAATATCCATATAAAATCTAATATTTATAGATATGTATAAATATTAATTAAAAAATATTTCTTCACATACAAATTGATCGTCCGTACCATCATTAACTACTTGATACGAACGAATACCATTTGGTTGATGCATTGAATTTGGTGAACCAATCTGAAAATAAAAATATTTTATTTAATATATTTCTTAAATCAATAAAATTAATACTTGAGGAAGTTCGAATGATTTGCCGTCATGTTGACGATTAGACATCGAGAATGATGTACTTTTATTTGTCAAATTTTTTAACTTTCACCAATTTTGTCTCTGATAATATTATAAATGACAAGACGAATTATCAATTCGTAATATAATCATTTATAAGTAAAAAACCCATTTTATTTTTCAACATAGAAATAAGTTTTTTTTTAAGGATTGTCGTAACGATTTATCGTTAGAATGTATATTAACAAAAAAAAACAACATTAAGACCCTTTTCATATAATAGAATATACTTATTTGATCAAATGTTATTTTTCTTTTTTTATACTTATATTTACCTACCAAAAAACTTAATAATGATAGACAGTTATAAAAAAAGATTAAGAGAACATTATGTAAAATGACGAGAATGTCGACATTCAACGAAGAAAAGAAACCTACACAAAATATCATGGCGTGAATCTGTCTGATAAGAAATATATGTTTTTGCCATTTTTTCATTATATTTCATATTGGATATCGAATAAATGCGATATTTTTTTTTGGTCTTAAATGTAAAACGAAATAATTCAGGTAGAAAAGAAAAAGAAAATAAATTGAATTAAATAGACACATGTATATACAAAGAGAAATGAAAAGAAATACAAAAAATAAACAAACAATGAAAAATACATTATATTGGATAACAAAACTACCAACGAGAAAATGGCAAGGTTTTGATTTAATGTAAAATGTCGTTCTCATTGCATTCTATAAAACAGACGCTTGAATAAAGAACAAAAGGAAAATATGAGATAATCGACATCTGTCTAGGTGTTTTGTTATGTAGAAAGATAAGAACATAAAAGAATTTACGTCAAAAAAAGAAATAAAAAAAAAAAGAATTTAAAAAAATTTTTAATTTGTTAACCGCTCGATAGGCAGAATCGAACTGCTACGCCGCGAAGCGTCCCTAGGTTTGAAGCCTAGCCCCGGCACCAGCCAAACTCAATCGAGCACTTTCATTTCATTCAATAATTTCCTTATATATTGAAATAGAATTTTAAATGCAAAACAATACGGTGAATTGATTTCAAACAATTCTTGTCCTATAGTGACATCTGTAAATTTATTAAATAATAATTTTAAAAAAATATCGAATCATTCTTTAGAATTTTTCTACATGAATAATAATAAAGTTAACTCATCACATAACTATTGACATCTATCATACTAATCTTATTTGATTACATTACTAACAAATAAATTTTTTTTTTTGCTAGCTATTTTTTTCAACCAGATTCCTTCGATTCTAGACTGAATATTTAATATATTCCGTTGTAATGTCGGCGGATAGCAACAGTGGAAATAAATCTTTTTGGCCTGTTAAAACAGCATTAAAAGAAAAAATTGTTGTACTTTATGATGCTTTATTAATTGTATGAATTTATAGAATTAAAATAATCTTTTATTAAATATTAACATTTTAGGGTGATCAACCATGGCTTGATAATGGTCATTATTGGGATGATTTTTTTCTTTTAAAAGTTAATGCAAAATATTTATTAGAAGAACTTGAACGAACTTATATTGAAAAACCTGCTATACTCAAAGTATTTTTAAAATTTTTCTTATAAAGGAAATTCTTTATTCTTTTTTTTGTATTGTAGCCACAATTAAATATTATTTTTGATCAATGTCTTGTTTTTGTTAATTCAACACATCGTATTCGACAATTAAATGCGTATTATGTATAAAAATATTCTTTATATTTAATATAAAAGAACAATAAAAAAAATTTTATTTTTTAGACTATATGTATTCTTATACATGCAATAAGTCGAGTTAATCAACGTAATGGTTTTGGTTATCCAGCATTAGATTTTCTTTGTGGTGGTGAAGGAGCAGAAAATAAATTTGAAGTATATTTTATATAAATTTTATTTATTTATTTTTTCTTAATGATTCTTTATTAGATTTTAATTGAATCAGTTAATCATATATTTCTTATTGATGAAAGTTTTTCTGGAAGTACTTTATTGAAAAATGCTGCATTTGATGTTATTTTAACATGTTGTACAACGATGTTAAATATAAATGAAAATATGCTTATGGATTATATGATGACAAATGCAAATCTTTTTGATTCAATAACACAATTATTAATTCGTTCACCAGCAAGTCATGGTTATGATATTTGTCTTTTACTTGCACTTCTTTTACAATATCATAAATATGATGTATAAAATAATATTATTTCTGTAGATAAAATTCTATATTTTATTATATTATAGACATCAAATACATATATTGTTAGATTTTCTGTATTTGATGATGAAGTTGCTTTAACTGTAAGTAGATAAGAATTAAATTAAATTTTTATTGAAGTGTTTTGTTTTCTAGAGTTTAGCACAAGTTATTGGATCATCTTTGAATGAATATAATAAGTAAATAGAATTATTATTTGTTTAATTTATAGAAAAAATTTTTTTTTTTATTTTAGAGCTTATGATATTGAACGAACAGCAAATGAATCATCATCATGGTGGAGTTCATTAACAACATTTGTAAGTATTCGATCTTGAACGAAATTAATTAAATTAATAACGTAGATAAGTATGACAAGATTTCATTCTCTTGCGAAAATCGTGATTTAAATAAGTATAGCTGCCGTCATAAGAATACTTAGATATTTTGCTAGGCAAATACATCCTTATCTGTCGCTTTCAAGTAGTTTCGTATAGTGATTAATAGATTACGGCAAGTACTATTGAATAGCATATTTTATTTGTTTATCTTCAGAAAGAATAAGAGACAAATATCTTTTTCTTTCTATGCACATCACAAAGTATTTTACAAGATTAATTTCGATATTTTTAAATTATTTAGCTGGAAAGAGTTCAAGTTTATCAATATTTGTAATTTTTCTTTTTCCAATTTTGCATTTTATCATGGATTAGATATTCTTTATAAGATTGTCATTTGAACAATAGTGATGAATTGTTTAGTAATATGACTTCGATATTTAGGGTCATTGTTGTGTTATAAATATCAATTTCAACAAGTATTTTGTTTTATGATACGTTATTAATAAATTTTCTTTTATTTCGTTAATGATCATTGCATTATTACATCGAATATATTGATTAATAGGTATTGTCTTTCTATTTCACTAACGTCTTAAGAGTAATATTTTTTTCACGATGAATAGCAGGAACAGATTGTATACCTTTATTCTAAAAGTATAATATTTATAAATGAGGATTTTTCAAATAACTATATAGTGTCACCATTTGTTATTGATGTATATAACAGAAATGAAATCACACTACTGTGCGTTCAATGTGGAGTATATCTAACGAACATATATTCCCAAAAAGAAATCAATTTCACAATTGCTTTCTCTAACAACAAGAGAATGTTACACAAGAATTTTATTTTGTAGAAGTTTTTTTGGTGACAGCTATATAAAAAGAAAAATAAATAAACTCAATCAGATATGTATTATATAGGATACTAAAAAAGTTTTTTCACTCAGCTCTTCTAAAATCTTCAGTTCGCGTTGAAACATTCTGCTATATTGCTTAAGACATATTTAGAAATATATACAAAAATTCAGACCTCTAAGTCTTGTACTTTGCCGTAATCTACCATTTCTTTCATGTGAGTAGCATACCATTTTCTATACGTTACAGAACGGATGGCTTATAATAAATGACAGAACTTTGAATTTCATATTTTGATCCTTGCAAACATCTTATAAAAATAAAAACGAAATATGCTAGAAGATGCAACGTGAAAAGCTTTACAATTAAAATGAAACTGTTTTTGTAATTTGTACAGCTTTTCACACTGCATCGTATGATATGTTTTGTTTTTTGTTTAATAGAGAATATCAGTCAAATCAAAAGATGAAATAAGAAAAAAAATTCATCTTTTATCAAAAAATATTGTTTTTGTAGCATCGAAATTTTATTGCTCAGAAGTTTATCGAATTTTTAATACAGACAATGCAATTGTAAAATTAGTTATTCTATGTAAATTGTAGAGCTTCTTACGTTGCTTCTTCTGATGTATTTTGAATTTTTAATGAAGCGTACTTAAGAATCAAATAATAAAATGCAAAGTTCTTCTATTTACGATAGATCATTTGTTGGCAGATTATGTGCACCACAAATAAAAGCAATGGCGGATTGCAGTGAACTACAAGACATAAGAGTCTGAAACTTTGCACATAATCCTAAATATGTGTGAATGTTATTAAAAAAACACTTAAGCTCAATGTGTGGCTTATGGAAGAGTTAGGGGAAGAAATTTTTCTAGTGCCCCATGTAATTGTCAATTGATGAAAGAAATTTTGTCTATTAGTTAATGTACATAATAAGGACATATATCATTATCCTCCTTTATAGAGATTTTCGAGTTACTTGTTTCAAGAAATATTTCACATATTCAGTATAGACAAAGTTACTGAAAAGCAGAAACATTTGAATTTCACATGAACAATGTCAATCGATTTTTATTAGAAAATTTTTTCAAATTCAATATAAAATATTTTTCTTATTTGATCTATATCAATTGAATAATATTTTAGGTGGGTTCTGCAATTCAATCTGGGAGTGGAAATCGTCGAATGAAAAAGTAATTAATATAATATTTGATTTTGATTTTTAATTAAAACATTTTATTTTAGAGTTGATGATTGTCTTTTACTTGCATTCTATGAAGCTGTTCATCTTAATCGAAATTTTATATCAGCATTAACACATGTAAATATTTTATATATATAATGAATGATTGACAAATATAAAGACCTACTCAATCATTCAATTGCGACAGTCAGAAAAATGATGACATATTTTTAATAAAGATTCTACTAAAATTTGAAATGTCTCGGAAGGATCATTTCGACTGACTGAAATAGCTATAGAGTGACCTATTACTATTTTAAATTTCACTATGATCTATCAGCTTGTCTTACGGATCATTTTCCCTCCAGAAAGTGACCATTGTTTTCCACACTATTTTTACCATTTTCCGAGTTTTTCTAACAGACCTATACCGTTGTTCTCATTCTAAACAATTTAATCATTGTATTATTTTGTTCCCAATAAAATTCGACATTCATTGATATTATTAAAGACTACTTTCTGAAAATATGCTTTTTTAAAATACATCAAAAAATTTCATACAAATAACTGAATATTATTGTATGTTTAGACAGCAACAAATTCATGGACAACAAAAGGATCAATTTTACCAAATAATGATAGTTTACCACCATCATTACCAGCAATGACTGCTCCATCAATACTTGTTGGTGAGTATAATTTTGTTTAATTATTGGGTTGCTAAGAAATTTTTTACGTTCTTTCTGAAAATTTTCTAGAACGGTCGAGAGAGTTCTAGAAGTTTCCATACTACCCCCAGACAAAATTTTCCGAAAAAACCGTCTGAAACCACGGTTTCCATTAATTGCGACTCGAGACAGTTTTTTAGAGATGCATAAATGGTCTGACTCCCGCTATCACGTAAAACCACGATTAGACACAGTGTTTTATAAATCACCTGATCCGAAGAGCTGATTCAAAATACCTAGGTGAATTGTCCTTCAAGGAATTATGCAGTGAACTGTTAAAAGTTTCATTATAAACGTCTTAAGTCACTTTTCCGTGACTAGTACCCAAAACAATATTTTATAAAATTATCTTCGGAATACAAAGGCACGACATCTCCTTGGACTTTACGCATTCCATTTGTATGTCTCTAATCGCGTTTTCAAATAAGTTCATCGCGTTATATTATACCGCGGTTACTAAAGTCACACTGCAGTGTGTCACATAGAGACCGCAGTATGTTGCGATTTTACTGGAATTTTTTTTTTCGTGGGTAAGGGTATATATAGAAGGTATGAATATCTTTCGGACAACAACAAAACTGTGGAAATGAATATTGATCTCGAATTAGAAATGAAGATATTTCGTAGAGAGCTCTGAGTGCTTCTGCTTCATGAATTTCGTTTGGGTCGCAAAGCAATGGAAACAACAGGCAAGGATATACTCTCCATCCGTACAAGAACGATAACTTCGAACTCGAAGATTTACCTCATACCGAAAGACCACTACAAGTGGATATGGAAGTCTTAAAGCAACTTATCGAAGAAGATTCTCGATTGACTACACAGTGCTCAGTAGAGTGACTTGAGTGCTCTCATGTTACAGTGGCAACGCGTCTGTACAAATTAAGCAAAACGTGGAAATACGAAGTTTGGATATCATATGAGTTGTCGTTGCATCAACTGTAACACAGGGTTGACGCTTGTATGGAAGTAATAACATCTCATCGTAACTATGAATGGCTTCGCAATCTTATAGCTGGCGATGAGAAGTGGATGCTGTACATTAACTATACGCACTAGACAAACAGATGCAGGAACATCTAAGACTGATCTACACCCGAAAAAGGTGATGCTGAGCGTATGGTGAGGTGTCAAAAGGATTATTCATTGGGAACTTCTTCCAAATAGCTGCATCATCAATGCTGACCTCTGCTGTCAACAACTGTATCGGTTTGCAGAAAATCTCAAGGGAAAGCAGGATCGAATTTACTTCTTGTATGACAGCGTGAGACCCTATATTGCAAAGTCGACACGCCAAAAATTATTGGAATTCGGATGGATAATCGTTTCACATCCGCCTTATTCTCTAGACTTGGCTCCTACAAACTACCATTTATTCCATTCTCTATCTAATCATTTACGCTAGAAAAAATTCGACAACAAGAACGATCCCAAAGCGGATCTCCAAAACTTCTTTGGCCAAAAGTCCCAGGAATTCTACAAACACGGAATTCTTTCTCTAGCGAAGCGTTCGCAACAAGTTATAGATAGTGATGGACCATATATTGTTGAAAGCTACTTGTATTCTTGAAGTTAAAAATATGAAAATTTTCAGGAAAAACGCATCAAATTTCTTATCAACTCAATAGAATAATTTTATATATTTTTTATATTTTTTTTTCTATTTATTCCAGCTCAAGAACAAACAGATTTTTCCGATATGGATGATTTTTCAGCATCAAATAATCTTCTTTCTGTTTTTCTTGAATATTGTTCAATTATTCAACAATTTTCAAAAAGTAAAATATTTATTCTATAACGTTTCTCTTTTTCACTAATAAAATATTTTTATTATATTTAGATGAAGATATGTGTAATACAACAAAATTATGTTATTTAATTTTACTTTGTATAACAGAAGATGAATTTGCTAATTCAACAATGCATGATGAAAATGTTATATTTAGTGTTTATCTTCATAAAGCTGTATGAATTATAAGATAACGGGTGGCGTATAAAGAATGAGTCAAAATATTTCCGTTTTTAGGATATTTTGCGACACATTGAAGGCTCCATTTTAGTCTCGTTCGATAGAGAATTTTTTTTATCGACGAAAAATTGAAAAGATTGATGAGCATTCATACATACAACTGCGACTGTTAAAAAAAATTTTAAATAAGAATTCTGCCAAAACTCGAAACATGTTGTAAGATACATCGTGAAATTCTGCATGTCACAATCTTTCACAACTTTAGAAGGACAATCTTTTCAGCAATATTATTCTAAAGCAACATAAAAGTTTCTTTTCGGACGCGGCCATACTTTTATTTGCTTTTGATTTGAAACAATCTAAAGATTTTCGCTGTTCAGTTTAGATGTTATGTAATTCTGTTCACGATTTAATACCGTATTCAATGGTATAGTAATAAAACGTTTATAGACAATGATTGACTATTGAAAAGACGACTTTCGAGAGTGTATTCAAAACAAATTTCTACCAAGCGTTAGTTTCAAGCTCTTTGCGTCTGAGTAACAACATGAGAAGCCTTCAAACGAACTTCGAAACGTAGAACACAAAATTCTCTATCTATTAATAATAAATATTCTACATTTAGCATAGAACTTAGCGAGCATAAACTTATACAAATCAATAGATACCTAAAGAAAATAACAGAAGATCATAGTTAGGTCGTTGAGGATCTGTCGATCTTGTTAATTTTTCGTCGATACAAAAATTCTCTTTAGAAAACAAGATCGATGGTTTCGTATAGCAATAAATATTTTATCAAATGAGTCTAAAAAGATGATAACTATTCCAAAAAGAGGGAAATATTTTAACCTGTTATTTATGTGCTACCCGTTATGTATTTGGTTATTTAATAATACAAAATAATTTTTTAGCCAATGCGTCATCGTAAACATAATAATGAAAAAAATCCTCCAGCACGACCATTAGCCGTCGCACTTTTAGATTTAATGATGGAATTTATATGGAGTCATATGATGCGTAATTTTCCGTTTGATCTTTATACGTAAATGAATTATTATTTTGTTTTAAAAAATAAAATCTATTTATTAAATTCTTTTAGAAAATGTATTGGTATCATTCAACGTATACTTTCATATCAAAAACGTACTCGAACACGATTATCATATTCATGGAGACCATTATGGAATGGTAAAATAGATCTTTTTTTTTCTATTATATAAAATATTTATATGTTTTTTATTTTAGCGTTAATAAGTCTTTTAAAATTTCTTCAAAATTGTGAATCACAATTAACAAAACATCGAGATTTATTTCAATTAGCATCAAAAATTATTAATATTTTTAATTTATTTATTACATTTGGTGATACATTTTTAAGAACACCTGAAGCATATGATGAAGTTTTTTATGAAACTGTACGATGTTATCATACATTTGATAATTTATTTGCATTTGGTAAATTATACATTATAATTTCTTATTTTTGATTTTTTTTTTTGGAAAAATTTAGCTTGTCGATATGCAAATAATGATAATGAATTTAAAGAATCAGCACTTAAATTAATGGTTAATTTAACGAATATTAAGTAAATAAAATCTATAAAAGAATAAATTTATTTTACCTTTTATATTAGACTTATAACACATCATTTTAATACAAAAATTGAAGCTTTTTCAAATAGTCAGAATAATCCATTAACAGAGAATCAAGTAACAAAAATTCTTTAATTTTCATAAAATAATAATTAGTTTTTGTTTTTTCTTTTCGTAAAGGTACTAGATATTATTCGAAATAATTATGATACTTTAGCCCTTAAATTACATGATGATCTTGATCAATATGATAACTATTCGGAAAAAGTATCCGAAGCATCATTTTTTGCTAATATAGTAAGTATAATTTCGAATTTTAAATATAACATTTTTATCTTTGATTTAATCTGCAATTAAATTTGTTCTTGATAATTTTAATTAATAATAAATAATATTTTTATTTGTAGACTCGTAATATAATTGGAAATTATCGTCGACAATATTCATTGGATACAAATAGTTCTGTACAACTTTCAAATATTCTTCTGAATGAAGTACCAACCATTAGTTAATTGATCAAAACCAAAAGAATCTCGAAAATATAAACGCATTTGACTTTCATTCCGTGACTAATATACATCTTATTTATTTGGATGTTTCTGTGATAGTCATTAATTGTTTATTTCGGGCTTACCTTTTTTCTTTTCTTCTTTTTTGTTTGTTTGTTTCTTTTTTGTCTCTTTATATTATATAAAAGAACTAGAAATTTTGCTTGTATATACGAGATCTTTATGATTCTAGATGACAACAATGACATTGACTGTTATTCCATTTCGGAATGAGTAAAATATGATTTTCTTTTGTGGATATTTAAAGAGATAAATTTTTTTCTTTCTTATTTATTAATTATTCTAGTGAAGAAATACGAAAATTAATTGATCTTGCTTATTCAAATGATATTGAAGATAAACGAGAAGCAATTAATAAAATAAATGAATTAGAAGCAAGGTTAATATAAATCATAAAAAAATAAATAAATTTTCTTGATTATATTATTTAGAACTAATCAATTACCAATGGGACTTGGTTCATTAAAACATATTCTTAAAGTTGAAATAATTCGATTAGAACAAGAAAAACAAAATCAAAATGATGAAAATAGTTCTCTACAATATGCATGTGCAGTTGCTGTATTAAAGTAAATTTTAAATTTTTATTATTAAAAAGTTTTCTTTTATTCTTTTTATTTTGAAGATTTGTTGATGCTGTTAGTGTTCCATATCGTGTTTATCATTCTCGTCTTTCATATCGTAGTATTGCTAAACAAGTATAAATTTTTCTTTTTTTATTATTATTCTTTTTTTAATATCTTTTATTTTTAGGCTGATTTACCAGGTAATATAATTAGTTTACGTCACGATATTGCTCATCATCATGAATTACCATCATTATATGATTTACTTAATGCTGTTGAATTTAGTAAACAATGGCTTCGAGTAAATAAAATAATATTTTATTTATTGATTTGATTTTTTTTTTTGTACTAGAAAAATTGTCTTGATGAATTAATTGAAACAATGACATTATTTAGTCATGGTTCATATAGTGAATTTCTTGAAATAATTGCTCGTGAAACTGTTAAAGCTTATGTTGATGCTCGTCTTAATGTTTGTTATTTGATTAAAAAATAATTTAAAAAAAAAAATTTTCTCTTCTCTTAGTTTTCAATAAAACGAAGTAAAAAACGTTTAATATTAGTTGATGAACGTATTGAAGAAATACGTAAAGCATTACAAATGTCTAATGGAAAGTATGAAAATATTATTTTAATAAAACAAATATTAATCTTCTTTTTCTAGAGAAATAATGGCTGAAACATTTATTCAATGTGGAAATTTTCTTATGGTACCAAATCAATTAGCACGTCTTGATTACGATTCAGGTAAAAAAATATTGGATTATACTACATAATTCTTAAAACTACTGAACTATTCGAAAAAAGTTTGATTCTATTACGAAAATGACACTGCCGGATCCAAAGTCCAAGTATTCTATTTTTGGAACAAAATTCATCATCTTTGTAAAACGGCATATATCGACTACTAAAAATATACATTTTTTCCGATTAGAAAACTTCGGAATTCATATTGTAAAAAAGCATAAAATATTATCACATATTTTTTTTTTTGATAATTATAGAATCATCTGATCTTCTTCCAACATGTGTAATTCAATTTTGGAAACAAATAATTCAATTAATTATAAATGATACTAATCTTATATCATTAATAATTGATAAAATATTAAATTTTTTAACTAATTATTATGGATTATTATCAAATGATTGTTCTATAATTGATCGACAAAGAATTGGTTGGATATTTTATTTTATTGAACAATTATCAATCAAACTTGATCTTTGTTCAATATTTATTCGATTAGTACGTATACTTCAACCATGGTTTGCTGAATCACTTTCTCAAATGATTGTTCATATGTCTGATGATATGAATGGAATTCGTCAACCATTAATTAGTGAACAAAAACGTGATATACTTCTTCGAACAATTTCTATGTTTGCTAATCCATATGAAAATTTTAATGATCAACAATCAGCAAGAATTTCATCATTAGAAATTTTACCACGAAATCAACTATATAAAAAAGAATTAATCATGTTTAAAAAACGTATGATTAAAATATTGTTTTATTTTATTTCGAAGATTTTTTATTTAGAAACAACATTAGCAGAAGTTCCAATTGGTTTACTGAATGATGAAGATGAACAAAATCTTGAAATGAATATTGATCTTTCAAAAACAGATCGAAATTGTATGGAATTTTCTTTTTTCTTAAAATAAATTTATTTATTTATATATTATATAGTTCTTGGTTCTATAAATAAACGGAAATCCATTGATTCATTACCAACAAAAAGAAAACGAATACATTCACGTATATATATATTACTCTGTTATATAAATATTTATATTTATATTCTGTTTTTTTTTAGCTTCAATCGATACAAATCTATTTCACGATTTACTCTATCCTCGTCATCATTATCGATATTAAACATTTATGTGTATTTTTTTTCTCAAATTTTTTTCATTCAGATAAACAAATTAAACTAGGATGAAAGTACAAATATTCATATAGAGTGCTAGCGGTATTTTTAATATTTCTTCTTTACGATTAAAATATTTTTTTAAAGAAAGGATAGAATATCAAATGATATATCTTATTTAATTAATTGGCTATCACAGACAGACTATCGAGATCATAATAGAGCGTTAGAAACGAGGTCTGAAAGTCGTCACATATGGTGACAGACGTCTTCACAGTGCTATCAGAGGTTATATATAACTGAAATCTAGTGACACTATCTCTGGAGTTGAAGTATACCTGGATATATATAAAAAGACGACCTTTTTCGAGAACACTAGGTATATTGTGTTTTACATTTTAACTTTGCAGGAATTGCACGACACACCTTTTTCATCTATCAATATTGTCTTTGTTGTTAGATATTTTCAATGATCTCACATACATCATCGGAACCAACAATAGTATCCTGATCAATTCTTAAGATTTATCTTAAAATATTATCGAACACTGAATTTACCTGACTTATACTCGTTAGATTACAATTTATAGAATGAATTAATGTGATATAATATCAAAAGCAATATTAATAGACAAAATAAAGTATTTAGTTAAAGATTCGATGCTTCATTATACTGTACGATCATATTTAATTAAACAAAATGAAGAAGACTTTATTTATTAAATAAAATATCCCAGAATATTCAGTACTATCTTAATAGATCATTCTTATTAAAAGATTAGTTTATTTAATTAAAATCATATATATATGTGTCATAAGTAGAAGTTGTTACATAGATAATGTTATTTTTATATTCATATTTATCAATATGAAAAAATATTTGACCAATAAATGTAATAAATAAATGAAATATTGAAAAAAAATAATTTTGAATAAATTGTCCATATTGATAAAAATAATTAAATTGATAATATTTTATTAAATATATAAATATAATAAAAAAAATGACTAAAAATTTAAGCCATTGTTTAAAAAAAAATTTTTTTTCTTCTTGAATAATTGAATTAAAATCTGATTTATCTATTATTTTAATTCGTTTATTATCTTGATGATATATATCATTTGATTTATCTTCTATAGATGATATATTTTTTAATTTTGTTAAATTATTATTATAATTATATTGATTTAATGAAAGTGTTCGTTTAGCTCGTATGAATTTTTTTTCTTTTAAAATTTTATTTTCAAAAAATGCACTAATATCTTTAAATGTTGTTGGAATTATATTTTCATTATTATTTATATCTTTTGATAAACATATAGACTAAATAAAAAATTTTTTTTAATTATTATATATCAAATACAATAAATAAATAAAAATAAAAATCAAATGAAAGTTTATTTTGAAATATTTGTGTTAGATTCAGCAAAAACAACCATAATATCACATACTTTATTTTGTTGTAAAACATCATTTAAATGTTTATTAAATGTAAAATTAATTTTTTCAGTAGTTTTATCATTATTATAATTTAAAGATTCATTATTATTATTATTATTAAGAATATTTTCATTCATTATATCATGATCATTTGTTTCAATAATTGTTGGTAAAATAATTTGATAAGAATTTCGTCGACGTAATGTTATTGATACTAAATTTTGTTGCTCATTATTAATTATATTTGAATATGGTATATTATCTTCATTTTCTTCATTAACTATTTCAAGATTTGATACTGATAATGATGATTGACGTATTAATTTATTTGGTGAATCAGAACGAATACGAGGGGATTTTAAAGATGATTGAGAATAATAATGATGAAGTTTTTTTGATGAAGATATATGTTTTGAATTATTTCTATGACTAGTATTTATTTCGAATCGAGTTTTCCACATATTGTATAATAAAAAAAAAAATAAATAAAGATGATATTAGGATAAATGAGCAACAAGAAGCGGGCAAAATCAAATGTTTTTATAAGCAAATAATAGAATGACTCATTTTTACAAGATAATAATAGAAAAACAAGAAAAAGAATTCAAATTTTTTTTTCGTCTATATTATTATATACATTATATCACGTTTGACAAAATAAAATATTCATGTATGGTTTATTTAATAAATTTTTAGAAACATTAAAACTTATAAAGAATGTAACCTTGTAAAGAATATTTTTTTCTATACATTTTTTTTGATAATATAATTAGAGACAAAAGAAAAAACAACACAAGAAATATTCGAAATTTTTATAATTAAAATTTTTTATCAGAAAAAATATTTATCATTTATTATGATTATATATGAAAGTTTAATTAATTTTATAAATTTAAAATTGAAATTTTCTTTTAAATAATTATAGTACTTTGACGTGAAATTTAGAGTGAAGAATTGTTTATTTAATCAATTCTTTTTACAATGAATATTTTCTTTTTGATTATATTTTACGTCTATACGTGAGTATTTGTTAAAGAATAATATAGACTATCTCATGGTATTATAATATTAACAAATCATCCTATTGATTTTGTGCAAGGCATAAATTAACAGATATGTGAAAAATAAGTGTGATATGAATATTATCAAATTTTTAAGTTTATTTTTATTTCATATAAATAACAATTTACCCACAAAGAAAAATAAGATGGTTACGAATTATTAACTAACTATAGTCATGAATATCATTCTTCTGGTTGGAACTAATGAAATACTATCAGAAAATGATAGCTGCTCTATCTCAGTATATAATAGACTATTTACTTTTTTTAAATAATGCTAAATGTAGTTAGAAACTGACTTTTTACACTCATAGCCATGACATATGATAAATATCTTTTATTCTATAGAAAAAATGCGAAAGACAAAAAAAAACATTAAAAATAAAAAAATAATTAAATTTTTATCTTGAATTTGACATCAAAGTACTATAGAAATCTATGCAATTTAGTTTTGAAATGAATTGAATTTTACCGAAATATATTTCTTTATTTATTTTACTAATTGTTTGTAATTATCATAATAAATCTTCTTTCTTATTAATTATACAATTGCCTATCAAAACAATTTGATATATATATATATCTAAGATCGAAATTTATGAACAACCACATGAATAAATAATAAAACTGTCCAAGATAATAATACAAGAACACCACCAGAAAATGTATAACTCGAACTATAAAAGATAAAAATAAAATATTAATTTTTAGAATAAATAAAAATAAAATACTTACAGAAGATATGCATAAACATAACGACAATCATTTACAATAAGAAACCAATTAAAATATATTGATGGTGTACATACTGTTGTTAAACATAACTGACATATATAACCAAAGAAAAGTAGACTTGAAACAAGAAATTTTATTACAACAATAGACATAGTGAATTCATAATCTTGTTGATAACCAATA